>CAOJBJ010826767.1:0-12647 GCA_948291685.1 Euphorbia celastroides
GAGAGAGAGGAGGGTACTCTTTCTCTGGAAAACTCTTGTAAGAAGGCTTCTCCGCCGATAAGGAGACACTAGTGAATTAAAGCTCGGAGAGGGTATCCGGGGACTGGAGTAGGCACGGGCTGGCGAACCAGGATAAATCTCGCTTGTGAACTTTCCTTACAGGGCCTGTCTCTCACCCCCTTCTCAGTGCCGCTGAGACCACTAGCGCCCTGACAGTGCAAACTCTCAGTGCCGGTGTCAGCGCAGTGAGGAACTCTGCTTCCGCTGAGACACGACTGGCTTCGCCGCAGCGCACTGGGACCAACATATTCTAATATAATGAATTTAATAAAGGACATTATACGCCTTTTAAATGCATAAAAATGAGGGTTTAAGAGGTTTTAACACAAAAATACGAGATTATAGAACATTATAAGACATTTTAAGGAGATTATAGGACATGAGATTATAGGACATTATAAGCGATTATAGGACATTATACGACTTTTCAATGCATAAAAATAATGTTATAATTAAGAGATTTTAACACAAAAACACGAGACAATATAACATTATATGATGTTATAGAATATTATACGACATTATAGGACATTATATGACTTTTAAATGCATAAAAATGAAGTTATAAGAGGTTTTTAACACAAAAACACGAGATTATAGAGCATTATATGATATTAAGGAGATTATATGACGTGAGATTATAGGGTATTATAGGAAATTATAATATATTATAAGACATTACACGAGTTTTAAGTGCATTAAACGATGTTATAAGAGAGCAAAAACATGAGATTGTAGGACATTATACGACTTTTAAGTGCATTAAATGATGTTATAAGAGGTTTATAGGTCATTTTAAATGCACAAAAATGACATTATAAGATGCTTTAACTCAAAAACACGAGAGTTTATAACATGATAGGACATTTTGTGACAGGATATGACTTTTAAATACACAAAAATGAGGTTATAAGAGGTTTTGACACAAAAAAAACGAGATTATGAAGAACTTCAAGATTTTTTTTTTTGTCAAAATATATATATATCAATTGGATCTTGTTTTAAAGAAATAAAACGAACAAATTTTTTAAAAGAACCAAGTCGAAAAAATCGATGGTTTGAGACATATGTCAATTTTAAGTTTCGAAAATCCAAATTAATTAAAAGACAGAATGTTTGATCCTGACATCCGAAGAGAATGCAGGGGAAAAAGTGAGAAAAGTGAAAATTAAAAGTTGAGTGAGACAAAAACGAAAATAAATAGTTGTTTTGATTAAAAGTAAAAATATTTAATTTTTTAATGTTAAATGATGAATTTTCAAATTTTAAATTTTAGTTTAAGGACAAAATGTAAATTATTACTTCCAGCATTTGATGCGATTTAGATGTTTTTGGAGTGTATTTTAAAAAATTGCACAACTATTTTTTGTTATATTATAAATTTTAAAATTTAGTCGAATATCTAAATGTAAAAAATTAAATTATTACTTTTTAGCTTTTAATAACATATAGATTAATGGTTTTTTAATACGTGTATTTTGAATCGTATATTCGTCAGACTATTTTCGACGAATATTTGTCTCAACTCTTGTAAAATCTATTTGTGTCCATTAGTCATTTTCGACTATCCGAACTTAAAAGTAAGATTTAGATATGATTTGAGAAATATAAAAAATTGAGCATATAGCAAATAAGTGACGTGGGACGAAGTATTTAGATATACCCTTTCTTATTGTTCACAAATTCACAATACAATATTGAGTCTAATAATGGAGTTACATGTTCATATTTTGTTCATGACACTGAATCAAGTCTACATTTAACTTTCAATTCCAAATTTATATTATGACCTAACCTACAAAACAATTTTAATTCCTATATTTTGTTAGTGGCAAAAGAAACATTTTGTACCGTGCAGTATAAATTTTTTTTCTATTCAATACCTATATTATGCACATCATCAATTCCGCCTTCTTGATGTTACTTTTTTATTCCTATAATAAGAATTACTTCATAGTCTACAGGCCAAAAAAAATCACTTAGCATATCCCAAAAAGTTATTTTTCTGCCAAATGTTAGTAAATTATAAATTCAAATCCATCAATTATCTAATTAGTCTGACGAAACTAGCAAACTAGTGTTTGAGTTAGTGGGTGGTTTTTAGTAATATTTTTAATTATAATTGAAAAATTTCCATGCCATCCAAATTGCTTTCTTCTGTATATATAAAGTGACAGTACAAATCAATGCTAACATTCTCTAATTCAATTCCGAGACCACTCTTTAATTTCCTGAATCTTGTGTTCTTAATTGCTTGAGAGAATCAATGATAGACAAAAACAAAGAACAACAACAGGAAAACTGTCCAAGTTCTCCCAAACACTTCAATTTACCAATGGCTACAGAACCCACGGCTGAGCACCTGGTTGACCTGGAAAACACTGGCCCGGCTCAACGGGCTCAGTGGCTTCTCAATGCTCCCGAACCGCCTAGCCTACGGCTCCAGCTCATGGCATCGGTCAAGGCTAAGGTTCGGTCGTTTAGGAAACAAAGTGGGGTTGAGAGGTTGATTTCGTTGGTCCTGGCAATGTTTCCGATTCTTACTTGGATTCGGAAATACAAAGCTGCAAAATTTAAGAAGGATCTTTTGGCCGGTTTAACTCTTGCTAGCCTCAGCATTCCTCAGGTATTACATTGTTTGTAACTTTTTCCCCCTCAAAAGCATTACCAAAAAAAAATTTGAATATTTTCCTTTAAGAATTAATTCGAGAAAGGAAAAAAATCGGTTTCAAGATTGTTCTTTAGTTGTATGATTCATTATTTATATCTGAATTTAATGTAGGGCATTGGGTATGCAACTTTGGCTAAGCTTGATCCTCAGTATGGACTATGTAAGTTTATACTGATTCCTTTTTTGAAAAATGCATAGAAAACATTTTTAATTAAGTTAGGTCAAATTTTCATATGACACCCCGAACTTTCAAAGGTTTCACTTTGCCCTCTCAACTTGACTAAACGTTTCATTTTGCCCCCCAACTTCACAAAACATTTCACTTTAACCCTGTCATCGCTAAGTGTCAACTTCTGATTGATTTGACTTTTCAAATTATTTGAAAAGTCAAATCAACCAGAAGTTGACACTTGGCGATGAGGGGGTGAAGTTAAACGTTTGAAAGTTCGAGGTGATATATGAAAATTTGAGCAAATTTAAGGATGTTTTCTATGTGTTTTTTCTGTAAATTTGTATATGAAGTGAATTGTTGCATCAAGAAAAGTAGACATTAAATTGTGTTGTGTTGGGTTGTGGTGGTGTTAGATACGAGCGTAATTCCGCCGTTGATATACGCTGTAATGGGGACATCAAGAGATATAGCAATAGGGCCAGTTGCTGTGATTTCACTGTTGCTTTCGTCGATGATGCACAAACTCCAAGACCACGACGCCGATCCCATTGCCTACCGGAATCTTGTCCTCACCGCCACCTTTCTCACCGGAATGTTCCAGACTGCTTTCGGCCTTCTGAGGTTGGGTTTCCTGGTGGATTTTCTGTCGCATTCGGCGATAGTTGGGTTCATGGCGGGAGCTGCCATAGTGATAGGGCTTCAGCAGCTCAAAGGGCTCTTTGGGATCTCTCACTTCACCAACAAGACTGATATTGTCTCCGTCCTCAAAGCTACTTGGAATTCAGTTCACCATTCTGTACTACTTTTTTCTTCTTTATTACTACTATTTATTAATCATATCTAGGCTTTTAATTAGTTTAATATTTCTTTTTTTGGATGTCAGTGGAACCCATATAACTTTATGCTGGGCTCTTCATTTCTCACTTTCATTCTTCTAATGAGGTTTTTGGTAAGTGCTCTCTACACTCACAATGAATATCATCTGCAATCCCCTAGGTTCATAGATAAAACAATGGACTTTGGGTTTGTTGTTGGGGCTTTTTAACAAATAAACCGTTTTTCCAAAGATCCTCCTCGATCAATGGATTACAATGTTTTGGACCCGCAGACTTTCATTTTTCAATTATTTTAATACCTCATCTAAAATTATGAGTTATTGGACTGTACACCCCTTAAAACAACTTGTTTTTTTTCTATAATTTCCCTTTTCACTGTTCATAATTATTTTTCTAGATCTTGTCTAACCTAATGTATCTAGACCGTGTCAAGTTTAGACAAGACAATATCAAGCTTTTGAGTGATTTATTTTCACCTATAACCACCCAAATATTGCATAAACTGATTCTTTAATCTAGGCAATTTTTATCATTTCAAAATTGACTAAATGTCTATATTTCTCGGGTAAGGATTCTATGCAGTACTGTAGAGAAAAGTTGTGTCTACAGGGGCACAACTGTAATTTTCACCCAAAAAAAACAAGCTAAATCCAGTCCCTTCATTTTAAAATGGAAGGTAGAGATGTGGGGAACTTCACTCTGCAATCTAAATGAACTGCAAAGGATCCTAATCCATATTTCTCAGTATCTCTTCTTAAATTTCTGTTATTATTCGACTAATTTCTGTCGAACTAAACGAGAGTATTGTTCATTAAGTAGAAATTTAAGTTAATAAATAACTGGGTTGTTGGCTAAAATTTACAAATGAAGGGTAAAAGGAACAGGAAACTCTTCTGGTTGCCGGCAATTGCACCTCTAGTGTCGGTGGTTTTATCAACAGTGATAGTATTTCTGACAAGAGCCGACAAACATGGAGTAAAGATCATTAAACACATCAAACAAGGGTTGAATCCGAGCTCACTTCATCAGTTACAGTTAAACGACCCTCACATTGGTGAACTCACTAAAATTGGAGTTGTCGCCGCCCTCGTTGCACTAACGGTAAGTATCCAAAACTACTTCAAAACTAATTTACCGGTAATTAGTTATATATCGTTCCTTAATGTGAAAAGTTAATATATACAGGAAGCACTAGCAGTGGGGAGATCGTTTTCGTCAATAAAAGGGTACCATCTCGATGGAAACAAAGAAATGATGGCAATGGGATTTATGAACATTTTCGGGTCATTATCATCGTGCTATGTGGCAACGGGTCGGTCTATATCACATTACTATTATGTTGTGTTATTTTTTTATTCGGGTGTCACACATGTGTCTTCTCAAAATTCCTCTCGTTCGTGTTCAAATTAAGTACCATAAATAAAATTTGTTATATTGATATGAATTTGTAGGTTCATTCTCGCGTAGTGCGGTGAATTTCAGTGCAGGATGCGAAACAGCGGTGTCTAATATAGTGATGTCAATAACAGTTATGATATGTTTGAAACTATTTACAAAGCTTTTGTATTTCACTCCAACGGCAATTCTTGCTTCCATTATTCTTTCTGCGTTGCCCGGACTTTTCGACATCAATCAAATCTCCCACATTTGGAAGGTCGATAAGTTGGACTTTGTAGCTTGCATTGGAGCCTTTTTCGGGGTCTTATTTGGCTCGGTTGAAATCGGATTACTTGCTGCGGTAATACGTAACATAAAAATTTTATTTATTAAATTTGAACTTATTAATTATATATTCTAAGTGATAAAATTGCATCCTTGCAGGTAGTGATATCTTTTATGAAAATTATAATAGTATCGATCCGGCCAGGAATTGAAATACTTGGAAGAATTCCGGGGAGTTCAGAGTATGGAAATGTAGAACAATATCCAGTTGCCATTAGCACTCCTTCGGTCCTTGTAGTCGGTGTTAAGTCGGGCTACCTTTGTTTTGCCAATGCCAGCTTTGTCAAAGACAAGTAATTAGTTCTATACTTTTTATAAGATATTTTGTCGTGGTATCAAATTTCAAAGTCACAGCAATTGTAACATCTTATTTATGTGATGTCGCGCAATTGGAACACTTTGGGATCAAATTGAATTTTTTTATATTATTATATAATATTAGAGCAATATAACTTATAAGTAATTTTTTTGCCATTCCAAGGATTATAAAACAAGCAACTGGAGAAGCAGAAAACATTAAGGGCAATGGGAAAATGAGGGTTCAGTTTGTCATTCTTGACATGTCTAGTAAGTATATATGAGTATGAAATAGACTACTTCACATAAAATATTCAATTTTATTATTACTATTCAAAATGCTTTACTTTGCATTTCATACTTTATAAAGGTTATTAATATTTTAGTTTCTTAATTTTGTATATCACAGATTTGTCAAACATTGACATAGCTGGAATTGATTCTCTAGAAGAACTCCATAAGAGTCTTCTGTCAAATGGAATAAAGGTAAAACAGTTAAAGTTATATTTTAACTATTATTATATCACTATTAATTGTAATTTATAATTAGTTAATGGAATTATTTAATAAATTAATTAAAATTGCTGTAATTTGTCAGCTAGCCATAGCGAACCCGAAATTGGAAGTGATTCACAAGCTAAAACTGTCGAAATTCGTGAGAGAAATCGGAGAATGGATTTTCCTAACAGTTGAAGAGGCAGTTGATGAATGTCTTAATCCAAAAATGAGTGTTATTTGAGAAACTAAGTGAGGATATTTACTTGTACGTCTTTGTTGTTATTGTCCTTTATTGTGTAATATATACATATGAATAAATGGGGCATGTAACATATTGAGTAATGTGATTTTATCTAATGTAACATACTAAGTAATGAGAGTTTTATTTCAAAATAATAATGAATGTGATAGTTAATCCTTATAGGAGTTTCAGTTGTTTTTTCTCTCTATTTGGGTGTTTATTTTCCTCTTGTCATTCTATATCTTTTACATAATTCTCAAGTCATTCACATTAAGTAAAAATTGATTTTCCACAAATTTAAATTTCCTTAATACATAAAATTAATATATTATAGCTCATTAACACCATTAGACAAAGGTTGAAGTTAGTGTTTTCCATCGAACAATATTTCTAGTAAATCAAATAATTTATGGCGGGCCAATCATATCAATCCTTCATTAGTTAGCAGATTATAAAAAAGTGCACGATTTCTTTTAAATTAAATAAAAAAAGTAATTAAATTAAATTAAATTAATTGGATGTTAGCACAATTGGTATTCTTTCCGATGTGAATTTGGAAAATTTTGATTTCAAAATTTAGACTCTTCAAATTTTATATAATTATTAAAAGAAAACAAAAAAAAATCCTACCAATCCATTCTTGATATTATTCAAATGAGCTAACATCCAATTAATTTAATTTAATTTTATTTTATTAATTTTTTAAAATCCTACCAAAGTGAATGTGGAAAATTTTGATTTCGAAATGCAACCTCTTCAAAGTTAAAAGAAAAAAAAAATCGTACCAATCCATTCTGGACATTACTCAAATTTTTTTTTTAAAAAAAACAACAAGCCACACAAGAGACATTCGCCAGATATTAATTTCTTAGCAACTAGTCTTTTGTAGCAAAATATGTCCTTAAATATAGGTTGTGTATACTGAAATCTAATCTTCCCACTTTCAAGTAAATTAAAAGAAAATTTTAGAATAAAGAAGCTTTCAAATGGATCAAATGTCCGAATGTCGATAATACTATCTTCAAACTTGATGCTATCAACATCATACTATCCCTTAATATAGTACTACCCCTTTGACCACCTATAAGTTCTGTCTTATATAATTGAAAACATCATACTATCCCTTAATATAGTACTACTTATGATTCTTTTTCAAGCTTGAAATTTATTGTGTTAGTAGATTTGTGAATCAAGTTGTGTCTGATCAAGGTAATTGATTCTTCGACAGGTTGGAGAGATATGAGTTTGTTCTCACCCACATTCAACTAGAGCTTTGATTTTTCATTTTTGATTTGATAACACTTAAACAGTTTATTTCGGTAGAAAAACGAAGTAAGTGTTACACTTTCTTTTTTCAACAGTACATAAATGATGAAAATCACATTTACTTTTTTTTAAAAATATTTAATAAATCTTTAAAGAGGAAGAACACATTTACTTTAAAAACAAAATATACATCAAATTGCCCAACATTATCAGTAAGCTAACAAAAAATACTCTAACTCGCTAAATAGCTAGTTTAGCTATTATGAATCATATAGCCGTCTACATTCATTAAATATCAATCTAATGCAGTTGATATATTAGTTAGTATTTAAAAAAAATAAGAAAATACAATGGAAATCCTTTTCATTGCACTTACGATAATTACTAAGAAAAACATCATCCCACTTCACACAAATGTGGATCCACAATTTTAATATTTAGCTTCGGTATTTAACCGCCAACTAAAACCTTGTACACAACTAATAAATAGTATTTTATGAAGAAATAACTAAAATGATGGAAAACAAAAGGTGATATGAACTTTTGTTGTGTGGTGGGGATTCCTGACATTTTTGGGTTTGCACTCAACGGTGAGTTGGTTCTAGTAAAGTAACACAATAGCACTCCTTTAATGTATTTGTTCACAATTCATGTCTACATTCATTCTAATAGAAAAATGCTTTCTTACCTACCAAAGGCATTATAAATTAAATCCATTATGCCTGCTCCCATTTTACATGAATTGTTGTCAAATTCTCTTTCAACGACCTAATTATACCATTTAGAATATATTAACTAGTTTTTTGGTTGTGCACTTATTCTTTAGATGCACTATTTCCGAATTAAAATTTTAGTATAGCCCGTTTGCTCCGGTCGGTGTATTATGATTGATCAGACATTTTATGATTGAAATTCGATAACAAAAAGAGAAAGAAAAAACATACTTTCACCATCATTGAAATTAGGATAATTTATTTTGATAGAGGACTAAGGTCATCACCAAATGTTATTGAAAAAAACTTTATTTCAAACTCTATTTTTATATTATTTTTTTTATTTATAAAGTTGTTACAATAAATTTACACCAACTACACCCTGCGAATGGAGAATTGTATATGACATTCTATATTTGGAGGGGACTTGGAAAATCTCTATATTTAAAGTACAAATATAAAATACTACTGGATTGAATTTTACTTTATAAATAGAATTACTCTGTTTCTACTGGATTTGCCCAAAAACACAGTTTCAAAGGACATATCACATTTGTCCATAAAAAAATGACATATCAGAAACAAAACGTAAAGAATATCACAGATACTTACATAACCAGTTGACCACCATTAAGTCAGTAACTTTACTTTCTAGGATTTTCAATTAATTTGAATCTCTCACTTCCTTCTTCCTTGATTCTTATGAATCTTATTTTTTTCTTTTTTTGTTTTCTTTCATCTTTCGTTTCATAGTTTTACTCATTTAAGTTCTTTCTTCTTTATTTTTTATAATAGCAGAACACCAATTGACGTCACCGCTGACATAATCGGTTGATCTTATTCTTGTTCTTTTGTTTTTTAATGTTATGTTATCTTGCTCCTACTTCTTTCGTTTTTTTTCCTCTTGGCTTTCTATTAGTTTCTTTTGTCACTAGTTGATTGTTGGATTTTGGTGCAACGTGATTTGTCCTACTAGTTCTACTCCTCAGTCCTTTCGGGTTAAGCTTTACATCGCAAAGTGCTTTTCTTAGCTTCGTCTTATTTTTCTCTTCTGGGTTCCGAGGATTACCCTCCTCTTCTTATTTTTTTATTGGTTCCTCAGTTCTTCAGCTATTTTTATTCTTTTCTTGTTTCATAAGGTTCTTCGGTTCTTCTTTTTCTTTTCTTGATTCCTCGAATTTTTTGGTTCTTCTTTTTTATTTCTTGGTTCCTCGAACTCTTTGGTTCTTCTTCTTTTATTTCTTGTTCCTCGAGTTCTTTAGTTATTGCTTTCTTTTTATCAATAGTGTTCTTGACAATGTGATATGTTTCGGTTGTTCTCTTCCTCCTTTCAAAGACATTATTTTTTCTTTTCCTACTAAAACCTCAAAATAATTTTTTTGTTTTCTTCTTAAATCATTCGATTCTTTGGTATCTCATTTTCTTAACTCTTCAGGTTCTTTGATTCTTCTTTTTCTTTATTCCCCAATTCTTCTCTCTCACATAGAAAACTTTTCTTCTTTCTCACTTTCATGGCATGTATTGTCTTCTTTTTCGGCGATATTTATTGGCATTCTTCTCCTTCTATTTATGAAAGTCTTTATCTTTCTGTTTCCGACATTCCTATCCATGGTTTTTGCATAAAGGTTGACAATCGACAATGTTTAACGATGCTTCGTCGATAACAGTATTCAAGGATTATAAAAGTTAACAGTGTTCAATGATGTTTCGTCGATAGCAGTGCTCATAGGTTTTGCATCGGGTCTCCTTTTAGAAGCGGTTTATTCCTTTTGAGACAAACAATCAAATACATACAAAAATGATCTTATTTCCCTCTGCTACTCCAACCTAAGTTTTTAATTTCGTCTTTACACTAACAGGAGCCACTATTTTCTCTTATCTCTGTCAAAGGAAAACAAAAACACCATTTTAACAAAAAATCTCTCGACTTCAACTCATCCGCTAGATAATTTGCCGGACCTGACGCCAAATAATTTTGTCGGATCTCTTCTCCCGTCGCCGTCCTTGTTGCTTGTCGTCGCCGTCGAAATTCCTTTATCAGTGCCGGAAAAACGAAATGGAACCAGATCTGTAACTCTCACGCCGTCACTCACCGGCGTCCTCGTTGCTTGCCTCGGTTCTCGTCGCACGCCCACTGCCGTCCTTGTTACTCTCTTTATCGCTGCCGGAAAAATGAATTGGAACTAGATCTGGAACTCTCGCCACCAGCCTCGTCGTCGCCGTTATCCTCGTCGCTTGCTGTTGTACTCGTCGCTCACCGCCCACCATCCACGTCGCTTGCCGCCGTCTTCAGATCCATTTCCGAAACTCAGTCATCGGTGTCCGATGCTTAATGCTCTGATTCTTTGTTTTTATTGATTTTTGTTATTTTTTTGTTACTTTAATTAATAGTCTAATTTTTGTCTTTTTGTTAATTTTTGTTATTGTTTCATTGTTGATCTCTATTTATTTGTTTCATGAATCAAATTGTACGGAACATAATAGAGCTTTGGTTAAATAATTGGTCTTTGAGTAGGCAAGTTTTTTGACATTGCTCTTCAGTGCTATTGTTCTTTATCGAATGTAACTTGATAATGTAATAACCAATAAATACTCTCCACCTCAAACCTTTTTTTATTAAGAAAAAACTATGGTTAGCCCTACAATGTCCTATAGTTTAATTTTATAAACCTATAATATTTTATAATGTTCTATAATTTTATTTTGTAAATCTATAATGTCATGTAAACCTATAATGATCTATAATGTCATTTTGTAAAGGTTGAATGCATCATTAGATCCTCTTCCTTTGCCCAAAAAGCCCCCCAGCTCCCCAACCTTTTTAGAAGACCCCATAGATCCCTCACCTCATAAAAAGTGAATCTCATAAGCCCCTAAAGCTGACATGGCAGCTGACATGGAAAATTTGACTGAAAGGGAAGAGTGGATGACTTCTCACAACTTTCCGGCATCATTCTGACGATACTTTCCAACACCTAACTGAAAAGATCTACCATGAAATTGCAGTCCAAATCAAATCTCCCGATTTTCCAAATTCAAATCCCCCAATTTTTGAGCGTCAAAAGCAAAAACACTGAAGCTTTTAATTCATGAAAAGCTCAAAACTTGCCATAGAGCTCAAACAATAGCCAAATTCACGAAAAGAACAGATTTGGGGATATAGTTCATGTAAATCCAGTAGCACAAAATTTCAAAAACCTAGCTTTTAATTCATCAAACTCCAACCAATTTGCCTTATCACCAAATTAGTTCCAAAATTTACAAACTCCGGATTCAATCTATAGTTCCCTTACACTTCTCAGAATCTCAAAGACATACATGGTCAGTAAATTTTAAGCTAAAAAAACCGTTAAAAGGATTCTAATTAACACCCAGTTCAAATAATTAGCTCAAACAACAAAAGCAAGATTACCCAGAGGAAAAAACAAGAAAAAGGCGATGGAAATGAAAAGTTTGAAATGATAATTCACCTTATCCTTTTCACCGGAGGGTCTGTCTCTGTCCTTCACCGGCGGCGAGGAGTCACCGGGTTTCAATTCATCGCAGCTCTCCTCCTCCAAGCATCCTCGTGTGAGGGCTCGGTAAATGACCGGGTTTTCATTTTTAGCGTTTAGTGTTCGATGAAAACTTGATGAAAGCCTTTTAAGTGATGTTTGAAATTTTTGGGAGTCGTCACCCCGAGTTATCTCGAGAAAATAAAAATTGATACCATTTTAACTGATAAATGGAAAATGTACCTATAAATTATGGCTTATTTGTGCATAAGATTTAGCTAAATATAATTTTTGTGTGCCAATTATTAACTTAATTCGTGTTTTTATGCAGATTGTTGTGAAATAGAGAATACTGCTGCGTTTTGGCAGAATTTGAGTGCAAAATAGGCCTACATCAACTTGGATGACGTGCCAGCAACTTATTGTGCCACCATGGAGGTCCAATGAGAGGGGAAGAAGCTGAAGGTGCAAGAGGAAGGCCGAATGGAGGAGAAACATGTCGAAACTTGGAGGCTAAGGAGCTTGCAACTAGCCACCACTTGCACCATCACTTTTTGATTTGTTTATTTCGGCCAATGGCCTTTCTCTTTTGAGCAATTAGCAGCTCTAGATAAAGAGAGCTGCTCTGCTTTGTAAGATATACCATAGATACAGTTTGTACTTGTTTTGTTTCGTGT
>CAOJBJ010826810.1:0-18234 GCA_948291685.1 Euphorbia celastroides
TATTTTCCAAATCAAGCCACAACCTGAGAGCTTGCCTATAAATACCCTTTATAGTGGCAAGCTGAGGTATGTTTCATTCTCTAGTCAAAACTCTGTCAATTTGCCTTGAGATTTCTCCTTTTAGCTAACTTAGGCATCGGAGCGCTCCCCGGTGGACCCCGATCCGTCGTTTTTTTCCTCTTTTGACAGGTTACAGGCCGGAGAACCACTAGAACTGACCGGAGAACCACATGATCTGGCTGGAGAACCCAAGGACTTTCCCCTTTTGGGTATAAAGTTATCAGGTTCCTTTTTCACTAAATGAGTAAATATCATAAAACGGTGAAAGACCAAGTCACGGTTTTTCTTCGTTTCCTCCATTTGATCGTAGAATATATTTTTTGTATGGCTTAAAAAGAGGGACGATGTTGAAAGCTCTAGAAATATTTTAATTTTGATAATTGGGATGGAGCTCGTGTACTATTATTAGTCACTTCTAGGGATAGGTAATGGATATAGGATTCAATTTATATTCTCATATTCTATCCATCTATGTCTTATCCAAATCCATTATAATTGAGATTCATAGGATATGGATTGGATTTGGATCTTTCAAAAGGATATGAGTTGGATATGAATCATATGTGGATCATAGTACAAGTATATAGATACATTAAACCCAACTAAATTATATTTTGAGGTCTAATTTATGTGAAAAATAAAAAAAAAATTCCAAAAAATCATAAATAATCTGAAAAAAATAAGTTTTGTATAAAAAAATTTTGACAATATTTTTGGAAGGGCCTGAAAATGTGAATAAATTTTAGGAACTTTTTAAAAAAAATCACAAAAAATCCGAAAATAAAGAAAATAAGTTTGATACAAGATTTTTTCAGAAAATGTTTCGAAAAAGGCTTAAAAATGTGGAATTAGGATAAAAGTCAAATAATCCAAATCCATTAGATTAGGGACATGAACATTAAAACCATAGATTCAAATGAAAATGGATTGAATATGGATATTCAACATTGGATCCAAATGAATATGGATTGGATATGAATGGTATGATATTAAAATAGATTTAGAATGAATCAATCAATATCCTACCATATCCAACCCATTACCATTTCTAGTCACTTCTCACCACCCTAAACCCATGTGCTTTTACCTTCGAAATGATACAAACATAAAATTTTAATTGTTATAATTAACTATTATTTAAATTCAGAAGACAAATTTCAATTGCTGAAAAAAAAATTAAATTAAAACTTTTAAATGAATCAAGGTTTAATCCTCAATCATTTCTATCTAAAATCATTGTCGAGTGAAACAAGTTAAAAATGTTATGCGAGCGTGATGTTAGTTTTAAAATCTGTATTCGCCACGTTTTGCATCAAATTCTGAAGAAAATGAAAAGAATTCAATTCAAATCTCTATTAAGTGGATTTTTCAAATTTTTTGGAAGCTTCTTTCACATAAAATAGTTCGATTGATATAGCTAGTGTTGTTAAACGTGTCCATTGTTAAGATGCATTCTATGGACATTATTTACCTTATCCACCTTATCCTATTTTTGTTTCCTTATTATTTTTGTGAATTTTGATTAATTTCGGGATGTATTTTGATTTTATTAGGAAAATGGAAATTATGTTTGTAAAGAGATGAAAGTGGAGGTACAAATGATTTGGAGCAGTTAAAGGAAGAGAGTTTGGATCTAAGTGGGCTATTTAGTGGAGCAAATCAGGTAATTGATGGGAGCAAGTGGAGTTGTATTTGTCAAGGTTGTATGTTGAGCTCGCTGTGGTTGTTTGTTGAGCTCGCTGTGGAACTGCTTGTGGGCACAACTAAAGAACATACTTAGCAGTAGTGATAAAAAGCAACGTGATTTTATGGACTTTAGTTAACTGTCAGAAGTGGAAGACATGTTTCCACTTGGCCTGCACTCTTGTGTTTTGCTTAGTTAGTGCTTAAATTTCAGTTAGTTTTTGTTTTTCCCTTAGTCTATTTAAGTAGCTATTTTCTATTGTAAGATATCTCATCCATCAACCCATCATTAGACATAATTTAGACTTAGTTTTTCTTTTGTTTTTATTTTCCAGCTATGTTTAGCTGAACTTTTATTTCAATCAAAGGTTAATTTGTTTTTCATTCCATTTATTTGTGAGGTCTAATTGCTCTTCATCTTTCTGTATCAATTTGTCATTTGTTTATTTCGACACATAAAGATTATTTTGGTTCTTTCTATTGTTTCAAAAAGTTGGCGTTGTTTCAATTGAAAGATTTCAAAGATGACATATAAATCGATTTGATCCATAATTAAATTAGAATTTTTCAATCTTAAGAAATAAACAATCTTACTTAAATGTGTTGAGCGTCTTTGACATGTTGTTTGAATCAGGTTCTCCTAGTCCTTAATGCAATAACTGAGTTAAACCGAGGAGTGTCTTTCAGAGTATTATGGTTCGTTAGGGTCAATCAGAGAGCGTCTCGTGGTTGATTTACAATTAAGAGAGAATTGATTATGCAAGAGCGTCTTTTGATAACTGCAACCGGTTTGGCAATTTTGATTTGAAAAATCTTTAAACCGAGGATCGAATGAAGGAACGAGAATATGAAATTCAACCTTTGATTGAATGTTTTTCTGATTTGTTTTCTCAATAATTATTTTACTTACTGCTTTCTAATTTAAGTTTTATCAAAATCACAATCACTTTCAAACCCCTCTCTTTTAGTTTCCAGTTTGGTTCAACAAAAGGATTTGTTTTCACTATTTCAAGTTTGAGCAGAAAAGTAAAATTAAGCTTGACGGATTCGACATTCGTCATCCATACAATTTTCTTTGTAGTTATAGTATTATTGCTTTTGAAATATTCTCAATTTCAATTAAATAGAAAAAAATATCACCTCGCTATGCACGGTATTTGAACTTGAGATAAAGTTTTAATACATCTGTCACTTTGTAATCATTTAGTCAAGCAATAACATAAAATATCTCTTATTTGAAATTGAAATATAAATTTTAAGATTAAAAATCACTAAACAGAAATAGTATTTCAACGAAGATCATCCAATCTCAACAACTCTATCCAACATAAATTACGATGGATTGAGATCTGGTGTCCTCATTATCGTGTGTCTTTAGATGTCTTCCACACAATGATTAATACATAAGTCATGTTTAAAAGAACGATA
The DNA here is from genome assembly GCA_948291685.1 of Euphorbia celastroides. Classification (NCBI taxonomy): domain Eukaryota; kingdom Viridiplantae; phylum Streptophyta; class Magnoliopsida; order Malpighiales; family Euphorbiaceae; genus Euphorbia; species Euphorbia celastroides. Next base: position 3,172 of record CAOJBJ010826810.1, read on the forward strand.
TAAAAATAGGAGAAAGAAATCGACATATAAAAAGAAGTGTCAAAAAGAAGTGGATATTAAAATTTTTCCTAAAATTTTTTAAAATTTATCATCTAAAATAAAAATTTATGAATACCATAAACTGACCTTTATTAGCCACTTATTAAGTGTATAAGTACAACTGTAAGCGCATATATCTTTGATGTCTATTTTGTATTTTTTTCTCAAATAATGCCAGTTTTGACAAAAAAAATTCTGATTATCACAGTTGTAATAAAAATGAATCTCTACGGAATGTTTGTTCTAAACGAGATTAAAATGCTAATTATCACGATTGCCAGAAAATCATTGTTTGCAAGTATTTTGTTTCTAAGCATTATGATTGTAATACACAACTATCATTCAATTAAATACCCTATATAGTTTCATCCCGAACACAATGGTAACTATTAAATTAAAGGGTATATTTGCAAGTCTAATTGTAAATAATTTATTACAAATCATTATAGTGGAAATGAATTACTTTTTTCAATTCCACTCTTAATTGAACTATTCATTAACTTGCAATCACCCTAAATTTTGAAACTTTGTCGATAAAAAGATATTTAATTAAACCAAATTTTACAAAAATACAAATTTATTTTTTCTTAGCTTTATACATCATTAAATCCTCAAACCTATTCTAGAAATCCATTGTACTCTTAACCTTTGTGGGTCACGTTATAACTCAATCAACTTCTAAAATTTGTACCAACCTGCTCTTTAACTTTCGTGTGACAACTTATGGTTCTTCAACATTTTGAAAAACTACAAACTACGAAACCGCTTTAAAAATTCTAGAAATTACGAGATGCACTTTATAAAAGATTTATTAAATCACTTTCAAAATTTATGGACAGCATTGACAAGTTGCAAACCTTATGATTATTTATATCTTTCTTTTGCTTCAACCGATACCATCAAACCATTGCTAAATTACGAATAATTAATTTGATTTAGATTTATTAAGTAAAAAGTTAGTTTAAATCACACGCGTCTCACCCAATTCTTATGACTTTTAGCTTGACTATGTGTGGAACAAATTATGAATGCGCATTAATTATGACGAGTGTATTATATATTTATAAGGGTCGAATTTAAGAGCTTACGAAATGATATAAATTTGCTTGGTACTAAAAAACAATGGTTGGTAACGCCTTTAATTATTTAATATTGATTAGTGGGTTGAGGTGTCTCTGTTTATTAGGCCATATGTGGAGAAATTTTGAAAAGTTAGGATATAAAACCTTGTAAAAATTATGGCAAAACTATCACTAATCAAATGAACTACTCAGGCCATATTTTAGTGACTTGCATTTTTGAAGTCAATTATAAGTGGGGTTTTCAATGATAGTAAATGGACTTGTTTTTTTTTTGAATAAGCATTAACTACACATCCTCAAATTTAGTGACATTTTTCTGGTAGACAAGTTAATGGCATTTTTAAATGCTCCATAATCCAATTCGGTGAAACTCTTTTTAATTACAGTACAATTGCATGTAGGTACAGGTGTAAATCCTTACAATACCCATTATGATACTCTTTTGAATAAATTCAATAAAAATAGTATTATTGTTTGCAATTTTAACACAAAAGGTAAATGAGAATATGACTGTTATGCCTTGCATAGTTTACTGTTTAAATGCTGACATATAGTTTGTGATTCCCTAAAGTATGAAATAGCTGTTGCATTTGCTTAGAAGCTGGACATTTGCAATGGCAACTGCGATCTGTTCAGTAAGTTGAACAAATTTTCAGTTCAATTCGATAATGTAATATTTTGTATTAATTATTACTTAATTCTCATTTTACGCTGAAAAATGTAGTGAAGAATGCTCGATCTAGAGACTTATTTTCATACAAACATTATAATACATATACTTTGGCCAAAATTGAAAAATTAAAAAATTTCCCGAACTAAGCGGAGAAAAGAAATAATTCCAGGGTGCACACGCGTCAAAAGGGCAGCACACGGGGCCACAGAAGATCCAAATCAACGACAGAAAACGCGCGTCCTCATTATCTCTCATGGTCATTCCACTACCGACAAATTCACTTATCTCTCGCTTCTCAAATCTCACTGTAAACGGGTGGTAGGTCAGTTGGCAGAGCGGAGTTGCAGGTGATCTGATAGTCACGGGTTCGAATTTCACCATCCATTGAGAGACTTTAAACCTTAATCCACAATCCGATCGAACAGGATTAGTCAGATCCCGCTAAAGTGAGTTCGGAATAACTGCGGTTATTAAAAAAAAAATTTCAAAGCAAACCCCCCAAACTATATAAGTCCAATCCTCTGCGCCAATCAATATCTTGACCGAAGAGTTTTTTTTTTATTCCTTTTATTAAACCAAAACATAAAAAAATAAAAGTAAAACTTCTCTCCTTCAACATGGAGAATTGCTCTCTCCAACTTCTGTCTCGTTTCAATTAAAAGCAAGGCACAATTAAAGATTTCCCTGAAACCCTAGCTTTTCCTTCCTTGCTGTTGAAGTTTTGAATCTTGTCGATTTTGATTTGACAAATGTGCTTTCTGGAGAACGATTGATCCGGTGGAAGAAGAGCTGTGTTGTTGTGGTTTCTTGCTCCGATTATGTTATACGTGTTGTATTTAGGTTCGATGTTGATGAGGAAATTGCACCGGCGGCGGAGGGCTCTGTTCTTCTCTTTGCTCCTTTTCACTGTTCTCGCTCCTCTCGTTCTCGTCTCCAATCGACTCAAATACTTCACTCTCGTTGGTAATTTTATGTTCGTTGCTGATCTACATCAGAATACTCAAAATTCCTTGACCTTCATTTGTTGTCTGTGAAAATTGTTGCGAGATAGCAGTATACCTTTTGCTCATTTCTCAGATTGGATCGTGTTTTCTATGGTATTATCCAGGTGGTTGAACAATAATGAACTTATGAATGATTTGTGTTTTGGCAGGTCGGAAAGGGTTCGTTGAAGATTTGCCCTCTTTGGTAAATACCTGCCTTCCATAGCTGCTTTTTCTCCTGTATTGTCCTGTTGCTAGGAGAAACTTTGTTTGTTGTTGGGCTGGCGAGGTGGAAACTGTGAGCGATTTTGGATTTTTCACCTATTGTGAGATTATTGCAAAATAACTTATGAACAGTGATCGCCTTTGTGATCTCAGTTGATCGGAGAACGTTAGCTTTCAAGTCTGAGCATTGATTTGGCTTTTAAGTACACATAATACTTGTATATTTTTTATGAACTGCTTTTGACTTATGCAGTTCTGTTCTATATTGGAAGTATCCATTTAGAAAAATTTTGCATGTATGTTAATTACCTGTGATCTGGCATGATTTGTGTTTTTTGTGTGCAGAACTACAGGACAAAATCTGAAAAACTTAGAGCTCTTGAACAGGTAGCTTTTGATTAATCTTCTGTGTTATCTTTGGCGTTTGTTCACCAGGTTTATGCTCTCTTTAGTGGCTAATTTTCTGTTTCAATATCACCTGTGTGATTTAGGTAGCAGGTGAAGACTTCAAAGGGCCAGAGAGACATGTTTACGACAACTCAGGTTCCTTAGTGACTTTCAATTCTACTAATTGGAGTGATGAACCAAAACATAGTGGAAACACTCTAAAGATAAGTCATGGTTTGGGGCAATCTGGAAGTGCTGAATACATGAATAATCCCCTTCAAATAAATGGTGGGAGGAATCTCATTTTCAGTTGTTTTTTCACTTTAAGTGGAACCTGCCAATAACATTCCCTTTTAATTTTCAGGGACCAGTTTTGCACTGAAAGAAATAAAAAAGGATGTATCGAAGTCTGATGAGCAGGTAAATATTGATCCACAACAATCTTAAAAAAATACATCACCTTATGCAATTATGATTTTAATTATATGTATGGGAAAGCTGACATTAGAATTTATAATTGATGTTGAAGATATCATTTCTTTTCATGAAGTGATTTGATTTTTTGAATTAACGTCTGATAATGTACAAAAAAGCTGTCTGATCTCTTCTGCGATATATAGATTTGGATGATACTGACGTTAATTCAAAATTGATACTTGGTATATTGCTGAATATGTTGATGAGACGTAGAACTTGGTGCTCTCGCCTTGCTGGCTTGTGTTGGAGTATTGGGCATGCTTCAGTACATTGTAGATGTGAATAGCCATTTATAATTAACGGATGAAGATGTTGTAGGTTCGAGGTTGACACTTCTTGACAGAAAACACAAACTTTTTACCTTAAATGCAGAATTGGTGACTAGCTGCTCGATATAATTTGCAGTTATCTGTTTCTGAATATTGAGACATGAATAAAGTGATCGATACAATGTCAGGAATGCCTTTTGTAGAGTAGCAACAATGAGTTTGAACTCAATGGTAATCGCTTCTGTCCTCGTGCTAAGTGAAATTGTTGGCTATAGAAGCTTATGAGATCATATTTGAAAAACCAGGGATATTATTAATAATTCTGTTGACAGTGACACCATGGCTACTTCAATTGAGATTTGTTTTGGGAGGAACATGAATATTTTCTTGAACTTCGTTCTTTCGTTAATCAACCTGTGTACATCATGATATAGTTTTGATAAGCAGAACTTCACGATAGATGCAGCTTACAAGCATCAACTAACTTCCATTTTCTGATTTGAAACACGTGATTTTATGAACATTATATTATGGTTTTTACTTTCTTTTGGCTGTAGAGACCACCCAAAAAAACAATTGTTCTACGCACAAGGAATACTACACAAATATCTGGAGATGATAAGGTAAAAGAGATGAAAGATCAGCTGGTTAGAGCCAAAGTGTACTTGAGTCTTGGATCACCAGCCAGTCATTCTCACTTCATGAGGGAGTTAAGATTACGCATAAAAGAATTAGAGCGGGTGGTTAATGTAGCCAAAAAAAACTCGGATCTATCAAGGAGGTAATTGACTCCAACTTGTTCCTCTGATTTCTTTTAATTTTGAGGTTTGATCAATGTATCAGTGGTTCTATACATGGCATCTGGAAGTGATATTGTTGTTTTAAATGTGTATACTTATGAGAACCCATTCCAAGCTCTTACTTACTAAAGATTTTGAACCAATTTGGTTTAATATCTGACATCACCTTACTTGTAGTGCACTGCAGAAAATGAAATCCATGGAAGATACCTTGGCAAAAGCCAGACGTGTTTTCCCGCATTGTTCTCCTATGGTTAAGAATCTCCATTCCTTAACTCGCAACTCTGAAGATCTAGTCCGAGCACAAAGAATTCAAAAGTCATTTCTGGTTAATCTTGCTGCAAGGACAACACCGAAGGGCCTTCACTGTCTTTCATTATTGCTAACAGCTGAATATTTTGCCCTGCCACCTGAGAACAGGAAGTTTCCTAACCAACAAAGACTGAATGATCCAGATCTCCATCATTATGCTGTTTTTTCGGATAATATTTTAGCTTCTGCAGTGGTTGTCAATTCTACTGTCTGCAATGCCAAGGTAAATTGTTGTACTTCTTCTTTCTTGCACTTCTTGCTTTTCTTTTATAATTGTTTTGGATTTTTATGACTTTAAGTTGATGTAGGAAAAAGGCAGAAGTTGTGTAGGCTTACAACTTTTATGGTATCATATGGCCTTGCATGCAAGCGGTTTATAGTAACTTAACGCTTTTTTTTTCAAATAAACGCCGAAAGACTGTTTTTTCATCTCTCTGAAGGATGCATCAGTGTCATAAAATGTACTGCTTTAAGGAGGAGCAAGTTAGCGTTTTGAAGTAACATTTAAATTTGCTGTTTTTTTAAATTTTCTTAATTTTAACAATTAAGCAAATTAAGTTCCTTTCAAACTATGCTTTTAGTTGAATTATGAAAGTTAAAATAGCTGTGTGTTTCATTGCTTGGCCTTTTCCATGTAGTTGTTACCTGATTTAAGAGATTGATTCCTGCTGCCTTTCTCATTTGGAATGCTTTTTCATGTTTAAACTTGATATTTATATGAATATTGGAATTGCTGCCTCAACCCATGAGAATTACTTTTGAAGATGAGTCTTGCACTTACTGTTGAAGAAAGAAAAAGCCTTTGAACCTTTAAGATACGTCAGTTCTGTTTCATACTCTGTAGTTCGATAGAATCCGCCATTATCTATGACTTTAAAAATATGACAAAAGGTTATTAATTGTTGCTTATATACTGACAGGACCCGAAGAAAGTCGTTTTCCATGTCGTCACTGATTCTCTTAAACTTCCGGCAATCTCTATGTGGTTCTTACTGAACCCTCCCAGCAAAGCAACAATTGAGGTCCAGAGCACCGAAAACTTTGAGTGGTTGTCATCTAAATATAACTCAACCATAAAGCCACAGAATTCTAATGACCCGCGCTTTTTGTCTGCACTAAACCATCTCCGGTTTTACCTGCCAGACATTTTTCCTCAGCTCAATAAAATTCTGTTCCTTGACCATGATGTGGTGGTGCAAAGGGACCTTGGTAAACTCTGGAGTCTTAACATGAAAGGAAAGGTAAATGCAGCTGTGGAGACTTGCCAGGAAAACGACGCTTCTTTTCACCGAATGGACATGTTCATCAATTTCTCTGATCCATACGTGACAAAGAGGTTTGATGTTAGGGCATGCACGTGGGCATTCGGGATGAATTTGTTTGATCTCAAACAATGGAGAAGACGCAATTTAACCGCTCGTTATCTTAACTACTTGGAAGAGGTATGTAGGAACTTCCTCTTTATGCCTTTTTTCCAACTCACCCTGTATGTTATTGCTGTCATAGCTGTTGTTCCTGAAAGTTGGTCATCTAAACTTTTTCATATAACAGAATATATCCTAAAACTAAAGAGTCAGTTTGGGATAACTATTATAGCTGTTGTCCTCAAAAGTAGGTCTCACAAACTTTCCATATAACATGTTTTGGCTTTTGACAATACATTTTGATCTTTTATACTAATAAAATGAGAATCGCCAGAACTGTTTTTCCGAAACTAAAATCTAGTGCTCAGAACTGTTTCAAAATTGAGCTTTCAGGAACAACATGGGAAAGCAATCCCAAACTGGCTCGAAAGCTTCAAAATGGAACTTTCAGGACTCCAAAACAAACTAATGAGTTATGAATCTGTTTGTTGGCTGCAGGGTTACAAGAGGCCATTGTGGAAGGCGGGGAGCTTACCATTGGGCTGGGCTACCTTTTACAACCAGACAATTGGCTTGGACCCGAGATGGCATAGACCGGGGCTAGGATACGAGTCTTCAATTAGACAGGGTGAACTTGACCAAGCAGCAGTTTTACACTATGATGGAGTGATGAAACCGTGGCTCGATATTGGCGTTGTTAGTTACAAGAAATACTGGAGCAAGTACGTCAACTATGACTGTCAATACTTCCAGCAATGCAATATTCAACCATAATTGACATCACACAGCAGTTTGGTTCTTGACCTGGAAAATACGTTTGTTTTTTCATTCTTGTTATACTTTTCACCCACATGAAGGCCAGTAGCTGAATCAAAATTATACGGACGACTCAAACAGAATAAGGAATCACTAGACATGTTCTTACGCTGGTAGTCAGTGTACATAATTCATGTATTCAGTTTAGGTGTATACGTTTAATTTGAAATGAGAATTTGATTGGTAGAAAACCATTTTTTTCTTCAATATGGTAGCTTGTGAGGATGAAATTTTTGTAGTGTCAAACTTTTTCTTTGAAGATTTGCTGGGCGTCTTGTGGAATTACTCAACAATTGCTTTTGCTACTGACAATATCAAACATCTGTAACGAATAGTTAAACTAAACAGGAAATTAACATCACAAAATTTGGTAACGTTATTCTGACTAATTCTATCATAAATTTTGAAAATGCTGAAATCTTTTTTAATAATTAATCAAACGTTGAAGAGGCTGAGTTTCGAACCCAATACCTTTCACCTACACATTGATAGGTGTACCAATTGAGCTAACACCTAAAAACTTACATAACATTAGAAGTTAAGAATTAAATTTTGTATATCACAATAAAATTAATAAGAGTATCAGTCATTTTTAAAATTTACTTCTACCTAAATTTTAGTTCGGACTAAATCTTAAATTTTTTGTAATCAAATCAATTTATTTTTTATATTTTAAATTTACAATTTTTTTATCTAAAAAATTCAATTCATTAAGATGACATATAAGTCAGTTAGCTTTTCCTGTTACTCTCTTCTTGTCTTATGCGTTTTCTTATTCTGTGCGCTAGTAACAATTAACAACTCATCAGTCGTTGTTTGGTTCAATAAGTAAAAAATGGTTTAACCGACGTCATATTATCTCGCTTATGAGTATATTTTCACAAGAATAAACCCTAGTCGCCTTGTTGTTCTTCAGGTTTGCTCTGCAAGCTGCCTTTCAAGTTCCAGTTGGCTGTTGCTCCTTCACTCTGCTGCTTGCCTTCCGACGGGGTTGATCCTAATTCTGTAGCGTACAAATTTCCGACGTCGGCTGGTGGGCTACGAAGCTTTGGACTCCTCTGCAAAGGAAGCACGTTAGTTTTGTATTACTATACTGTTTGCAGTTCCATGCTTCATTATTTGTTTGCTATTTCCTTTTTAATTGGGTATCTTAATTTTCCTATGAGAAAAAAATGGATTTTGATTTGATTGTACTTTAATTCGATTAAATTGGTCCATTTGGATGTATTGGGTATTACATACAGTTTCGCTCGTTCTACTGGCGAGGTATTGGATATGACGAGAAATCCGTCTGATGCATTTGAAATGGTTTGCTAATTTGTTGCAAATATTTTTTTATTGCTTAGGATAACCAAGTGTTAGTATTTGATTTTGCTGTCATAATATTTCAAACTTTGTATACAAGAGAAGCTAGCGTATCTGGAAGTGCTTCAATAGCGAGTTTAGTTTTTTAAGCATTTTCTAGGCTTTCATATATTTTCAATTTTCAGTATTTACTTGGTAAAATTGTTGATGGAGATTCATGTGTCATTTAGTTAATATGTTACTTCCTGTTCTATTCCAAAAGTACACCTCTGTTTTGAATCATGACTCAGTGGAAGCTTCTCATAGTCAATGGATCGGTTTATTTTGAGCAATTTGGTACCAACTAACGTTATCAAAGTAGAATTTGATCTCAATCTCGCATGTTCTTAATGAAGTAGCCGCTTTTATTGTTTCTTTATTCACATATGATGTGGTTTATGTGTTTCTGTTATTGAAGGAGTTTAATTCATTGTGTGTAGAAGATTTGTAAATTTTCTTCATAAATCGAATCAAATTCTTGTGAATAATCAGGTTCGGATTAAGGGGTTTAGTAGATTATGTTTTGACATTTGTTTCGTTTGAACATTTGTAAATTTATTTCATTGTAGTTCTTCTGTATGTTAGGTAGCATATTTTATGCATTTCTTACTTCAAGCTCTGCTTGCAGGAGCAGGCACTCTGTTTTTTGACATTTTGTTGTCTGAAAGATCGAGGAGAGCAACAAGCTCCAAGGAGATTGCTTATAGAAACTCTGAGGATGTTCTATCTCAGCCTTGTAGAGCACACTTTGCGTTTGCCTCCTTCACTCCTCAGTCTTCCTCTTCAAGATGCTATCAAGCAAGAGCTTGAACATATCTTTCTAGATAAGGTCTTGGCCTTTTGTCTCCTTTGCAGTTTAGGACTAGTTGAGTTGAATTGTAGCAATGCTAGTTTTCAAACCCGGACTTTCTTAATCTAAAATGATGGAAATTTGTTGTTGATGCAGGTTATTTCAAATTTGGGATTATGCATTTCAGTATACGACATAAAACGCATTGATGGTGGGTTTATTTTTCCTGGAGATGGAGCATCAACATATACAGTATGGGCAGGCTCTGTCATCTTTCTCTTATGGCTCTTGTGTTTCAGTTTAGCATTGCGATTGTTTTACTATCCTCTTAATATGCCTTTATCAAGCTTTTCTCTGATTGTGTTTATCAACCGTAACTTATGCCCATCAACTTCGCCATTGAAAACCCTTACCTTAGCTACATATTGGAGAACTTAGTTCATCTCATGATCTTGAAGCCTCTATTTTACTACTGAATTATTGGCAAATTGGGTGTTATGATTCCTGTAAATTCTACCTTTTTTCATATGTGAGAATCAGCTTTTTATATGAAAGGTTAAGATAGGGTTAAACAGGTGGATTTGACTAGTAATATGATTGCAATCCAATCATTATGAGAATTATGCTCATTACAAACAGATGAGTCTTAGAATTGCTTTAGTGATTGATTATGTTGTGGCTATGCCTAAGTGGGTGTAAAATTTTTCTATTTCGGCTTTCTGAGTAAGTTCATTTAATAACTTTTGTGTATTAGACCTTTATGCTATTGAGGTTAATAGTACAAGCTACCTCTGGTCTTTTCTTTACTATGGGAAGATTTCATCACATGTTATCACGATGCATGTAAATGATATGTGTGAATCCGCGTATCTAATTTGAAAGTTATGTTTTAGTAATTGAGAATGTGTACCATTGAATATGCTGATGGCTTTGCTCATTTATTCTGGCAGGTGGATTGTAGATTGGTTGTGTTCCGTCCATTTGTAGGAGAGATAATTGTTGCAAAGCTCAAAGAATCTAACAAGGATGGTTTGCGTTGTATGTGGAACAATCTCTTTTCTGTATATTATAAATGTATTTGAACATTCACATATTGCCAATATTCTTTTCAGCTGTGTAGGACAAAATAAACCACCAATGTTTCTGATTGGTGTTGCTTCTGGGTTTTACCTAGTTAATACTAAAAGCATCTACTAGCTTAGTTCCTTAGTTAAAAAGCATTAATATGGTTCACCACATTGCAGTAAATGGTTAATATGTTAATTTCTTCAAACTCCAGCTTATGTCATTACTTCAATTCAATCTATAACCAACTTTTCCCTGGATACTGATGTTCTATAATCAACAGTGTCACTTGGATTTTTTGATGATATCTACATACCAGCTCATCGTTTACTACAACCGTCTGAGTTTTTTCCTGCGAAGGATGGGTGAGTTTCCTATTTTGTTCAGTCTCTTTTATTTTATTTTTATTTATTTATGAGCATGCGTTCATTTACTTTATCAAAATTGAATGAATACTTGCAGATACCAAGGCACATGGTCATGGAACTATGAAGGGAATGACGCTGAGTACTTTATTGATGGTGTTGATGAGGTCGATATTGTAAATTTGTAAGTATGATTGTGCTCAAGCTGACTTTTGAATTGTGTTTCTGACTTTCGATTTTCAAATGGCAGATTAAGTTTCAAGTTTCAAGTGTAGAGTACCCCCCGGTGCCACTTGAGCAACCCGAAAAACCGTTTGCCCCTATGGTGATCAAGGTTAGTTCATCATTCTGCCTCTACATGATAAGGGTAAATACATCCAAAACCGCTTGAACTTAACTCTTAATGCCGATTACCATTAGCCCCGTGAATTTGGCAAGCTTGCGCCAACTTGCCCTCAGAGCGCCACATGTTTGCTTCTAGCTGGAGAGAAAAAATCAGGAGAGTGACATCTTTAAGAAGTCAAACGCAAACCCAATCAAAAGCAGACATGTGGTGTACGAATGACAATATAATGTATTTTTCCAAGTTTGAGGGCTAATCATAACTAGTGAGAGTTAAGGGGACTGTCGGCAAAAGTTGCCAAGTTTAGGCGGCTTCAAATGTATCAACTATTGAAGACCTATTGAAGATCCTAAGAAGGCAGTACCAGCGTTCACCTGCCAGTTGTGTAATGAAATTTTAAAAATTGTTGAAAGTTATCTGAAGATTTATGAATTAACCATTTAAGAACATGAAATGTCAATTTTTTTCGGGAACTATAAAGTGACCAGCAGGCTGCAGTATTAGGATATGTTCTTCTGATTGCTGAGGCTAGAGTTGATTTTGTGATCATACATCTGTCATCCATGAATTCTACAAATTTGCTTTGGCCACTAACAACATCTCCAATGGATAGAATCATAGTTGTCAAAGGCTCGCCCAAGGCCCTAGGCTTACTGGGCTCCAGAGCCAACGCCCAATTCAGAACATGTGCGTTAGGTGCGCGCCTTTGTGTGTCAGGCGCAAGGCCCAATTCAGGCGCAACTAGGCGCCATCACTGTTATAATTTGTTTGATTTTCTAATTCAGATAGAAGAATTTGGAAATAAACAATTATTAATGCTAAATTGCTAAATAATTAATTCACCTAATCAATAAGAGATAATTAGTCGTTAAGCAATTAATGCTAATTTAATCACATTTCCTAATTTAGGCTCAAATAAATAGACGTTGCATATTTCTTTTTTTATTCTCACCATATTACAAACAATAAACAGATTTTCTTTACTCTTTTTAAATATTAATATGTGATATGGTATAGGGACTTTTGTTAATTACAACAAATATACATACACTGTACTTGTGAGTTGTGACTACGAGTTTTATTTACAATTGTCTGGAAAACTTACCAGGCATGCTGACTTTTGTGTTTTTTCAAAGATGAAAAGATTAAAGAATGTTTCTAATAAAAGAATAGTGAAACCCAAAGACTGAAGATTCACTAAGAGTGGACGACGATATTGAAAGCATATGGTTCTTGAATGTTTTCTCACATTATTTTATTAAATTTCAGTTGGTTGACAACCCTTTGATGCCTGTAATTAAGCGTGCTATTTGTAAGTATCTTATGCAAATAGGGTGTGCATGTAAAGAGAAAATGGCATGTGTAACCTAGGAAGCACGGAAACGGAAACCGACACGAAACGGAAACGGAAACTGACACTGGGAAACCCCATTTCTTAAAGAAAATAGGCTAGAAAACTAGGAAGAAACGTGTCAAGTTTCAGTTTCCGACACCGACACGAAACGCGGAAACGGCAGTGTTTAGGAGTTTCCGTGCTTCCTAGCTTGTTTCTCTTTTTCATGTTTTGTATAGTTATTTGTATCCATGTGAAAGGATTGTCAAAATATTATGTGTTTACCTTTTAGAATAGGCTACAAAATTGGGTAAGATGATGTATTGTGTGGTTCCCTGTCAATTTTCTGAATGAAACATAGGAAATAGCTATATGGTGTTTGTTGTAGATTTACTAAATTCCTTTCTAGTATATGCTGTTTTTTTGTAGATTTATTGAATTCCTTTCTAGTATAACAATGAAATGCAAAACGAATCAAATGCTTATTGAAAAGCATTGTATCCCTGTCATGAATATAATCAGGAAGATTTAATGATAATATTTATGTTTGTAGCTTTATCAGTTGCTACTTGTGTTATTTTCAAAATAAAATAAAATAAAATAAAACTCACTTTGAAGTTAAATACATTGACAAGCTAGAAATTTTGACTTTTGACAGTCTATTTTAATTAACATTATGGTTCAACACAATTGAAAAGGTTAAGTAGTTAGCTCAATTTACGTTAAAGATTGTCAATCTGAAAGATGAGTATTAGATACAGCATGCACTAATGTAATTACATATAAAGTATATTCATATGCTCTTAGTTACGCAAGTACCTAAGTGGGAAAGTGCTTCTCTATTTTTGTATTTACTTATTGGTTTATTGTTAACAGAGAAATGTTGTCACCACCATAGTTATTAAGGCGATGAGGCGCACCGAGGCGACGAGGGGTCTAGGCGCGCCCGAAGGCGAGGCGCACCGCTCGAGGCGCGCCTAAGGGACACTTTTTCCAAAAAAAAATAAAAAATTTAAAAACATTGCAGAATGCTAGAAAATGTTACAGAAAAGCAGAAAATTATTTGTTGAAGGAAAGAGACAACAAGAAAGGGTAAAATTGATAATTACTACTATTAATCTCGTCTAACTAAAAGGAAAATCCTCCTTTCCAGTACTAATACGGATTTACAGTCTAGTTTAAACACATATTAAGTTTGTTAGGATAGAAAATCAGGTTACATTAATGAAAAAAACCCTGAAAATCTCAAGTGTCCCTGAGGCGCGCTCGAGGCGCACTGAGGCGCACAAAAAAGGCGCACTCAGGCGCGCGCCTTAGGGACACATAGGCGCCCCTACGTTGGCGAGGCAACAAGGCTGTCGCCTCGCCTGAGGCGCGCCCTTAATAACTATGTTCCAAAAAGATGCACTTTACCAGAAACCGATTGTATAGGTATGCATCTCAAAATGTTTAACAAAATGAGCTATAGAACACAGGGCAGCAAAGATTTCTGTACCTGAAGAGGATGACACATGGCAAAGTTTTGACCCCAAGCTTGGTAACAAAAAAAGGTGCATTCTGCAAATCGATAAGATCGAATCACTTGAAAAAGCCAGACATTTGTGATGAGTAGAGCAATTGCTGGTTCAGTTTTCCGACAATATGATGGACCAGGACAATAGAAAACTAACCTCTGCATCCAGTTTGATGAACTTAGTATCAAAATGTCTAGATGCTAGGGCCTTCAAATGCTTATCCATTATTCTAGAGAGAAAAATACAACATTAGAGCACAAATATGTCTGCACCATATGCTGATAGAAAGAACAAGATTGCGGTTAAAGCTATACTTGCATCGGTAGAACTCCCGGTGGTAAAAGTGGCAAATGACCTTCTCACTGCCAGTAACTTCACCCAAGAAATCCCCCTCACTCACCTCCCTACACTCCCCGTGTCCTTTATTCTTAAGGGCTTCTCGTTTCTCTACTTCTTTCTATTCAAACAAATACCATAATTACACTTCACCAACTTCAGCAGGCAACAATACATACATCTATTAGGTTAATGAATAACAGATATGGTACCTTGAGTGCTGCTATCCGGTCAGCATGTAGTTTTTCCAGCTCAGGATCCTAGACATATTATCCAACAAATGCATCTTTAAAATGACTTACTTTTGCATTGTAGTTCAGAAAAGAAACATTGTAGAGCAAATTCACCCTTAAAACTTACATCCATCAACTCATCGAGATCAACCTCTTCGTTTATTGAGCTTGACGCCTGTGCCTTTTGTTGAGCAAGTACTTCCTGTAAATCAGCAAGGCAACTGCAGGTTATGCAAATTAGCAGTAACAATCCAACACATGTGAGCAAAACACGAAATACTTTGGGCTGTAATTTTCTAACAGTGCTAGTGAG
>CAOJBJ010827786.1:0-12484 GCA_948291685.1 Euphorbia celastroides
TCTGGGGGAGAGCATGTTACCCTTGGTTGGTATGAAGTAAGCGCCCATGTTCTCAATTTTTCTTCCCTTAATTTTCCTGTTATATGGTTTTTTTGTTAAGTTCATCGTATGTTCTTTTTTTTTTTCAGAAAGATGACCTTAAAGTAGTGGTTGATTATCTAAGGCAAGATGGGAATGTCTCTATGATTGGCTTATGGGGCCGTTCAATGGGTGCTGTCACGAGGTTTTTCACAACACTTCATAGTTCATCTTTGTTCCATCATATTCATTTTCCCCCGTCATGACTATTAATTAGGAACGGTTTAATATTGCTTGACCAAAACCAAAATCTTTTTTGGAACAGCAATCTAGGAAAGCAATTCCAAACCGGTCCTTGGTTTTGTTAGGATAAACAATGAAGCACTAGGTCTTCATCTTGCTATATTTCTGTTTTGCTTATATCTTATTAAAGATGTGCTTGGTTGTTATTGCAGCCTCATGTATGGAGCAGAGGATCCTTCAATTGCAGGAATGGTTCTTGACAGTCCATTTTCTGATTTGGTTGACTTGATGATGGAACTTGTCGAAACTTACAAATTTCGCTTTCCCAAATTCACTGTATGTTTATCTCTTTGCTCACATCACAATAATTCAGGCAATATGTATCTGATTGAGTTACTTTATTGCTTCACAGCTGTGAAATTTTAAGTATCATGAAGGTTCTAATGTTGATTCCCAAATCAATTGAACATAGTGATTGAGATATAGTTTGTTCGTTGCTAAACATATACTGAGCCGTCAAACTGTTTGCAATGTATTAGGTTTCAAGTAATGCTTCTTTGTATTCTTTTGTGACTTTGATTTATCCGGCTGCTTGTTTTAGGTTAAGGTGGCTATTCAATTCATGAGAAAAGCTGTCCAAAAAAAGGCGAAGTTTGATATAACAGATCTGAACACTATCAAGGTACTTCATCTTCTTAATTCATTTGTTAGATTATGTAGCCAGGTGAGGGCTCCATAGTAAATAATTTCTTGATATGCACACTTGCTCGCACCACTTAGTGGTAGTGGTACATATTTTTAACTATGAGTTGTAGTCAATTATCAATAGTTTCCAGAATTTTCAGGATTCTTTGCTGTATGAACGAATCTGATGAAAGGTAATATATGTTCTTAAATGACTCATTTTTTGTGTAACAGGTGGCAAAATCATGTTTCGTTCCAGCTTTATTTGGGCATGCCATTGATGATGATTTTATACAACCTCATCACTCAGACCGCATATACGAGGCATATATGGTAAATTTCATTCATTTTTCATAAAATAACTTGAATGATTTAAATTCTATGTGTTAGCAGAGAATTTTATATTTCACCTCTTTCAGGGAGACAAGAATATTATAAAATTTGAGGGAGATCACAACTCGCCACGTCCACAGTTCTACTTTGACTCGATAAACATTTTCTTCCACAATGTTTTGCATCCTCCAGAAGACGAGGTGGGCGAAACATATTTCGATGCTGTAACTGGTTACCTTGGGAAGGTAAATCGATCTGCTATTCTTAACGTTAATCGAAGAACCAAAATTTATCGGTTATAATTTGTTGATCATCGAATGTTTTATCTTCAGAATAGCTGGAGCCCTGTGAACAGAGTGGGAGGTAACCTGGATTTTTCAGTTACATCAAAAGGCATGGCTACCATTAGCAATAGTTTTTTCTAATTTCTAATCTTGTATGCTTCTCTGAACTTTTTTGGCTGACTAATTGTTTTTGTTTGTTGGTCAAATGTGGCATCAGAACCATCATCAAGTCATACCAATGCAAGTAAGCAAGTTCGTCCTAAAAGACCAATGAGTCGAATGGAGGTCAGTCCGTTATTTATTCTTGTTTTTTTATGTATTCGCCTGTACTTGGCCTAAATAGCCTACTGCTTCTCCAACTTTAGTTGTTCTTTTTGACCCCATAAACTTGAAATAGTGCTCCACTTTACACTCTTGACACCACTTTCAGCTTCTGGTTGGAGAGATAAAATCAGGAGAATGACATTTGAAACGTCAAAACTAACCAGAAGCTGACACGTGGCTTTTAAGCGGCAATTTGGTGCATTTTTGCCAAGTTGAGAGGGGTACAAGGAATAACTAGAAGTTGGAGTGGCAGTAAGTTATTTTGGGCAAGTACTAGTAGGTAAAGATGTATTCGGTGGTTAAGGAATTTAGATGCATATTTGTGACCTTCTTTCTCGACTGGCATTGTGTACTAAAATCGCTTCATTAAATCTGTTCAGGTTCCTTCAGAAATTCCATCAAAGAGCAACCAATTTGAAGCCGAGGTATCCTTTTTCTCCTTCATTTTACACTGTAAATATCGTTTGTTAGGTTCTCAGGCAAAATTTTGTTGCAGGGGGGAGAAATCGATGGCAATGATTCGCCGTCATCATCAAATATGATCAGCTTTGAATTAGCTGATGGCAATCCTTATGGCCCACATGTACCAATGGCTAGCGATGATGATCAATATGTTGAGTATCAGCTTGATGACTTGACCGGTTTTCCTTGCGATGCAGAGGAGGAAGAAAGGGTTAGTAGTTTTTTTGCACCAGTTAACCGAAATTGATTCTCGATACAAAGCTTACTATTTGATTCAATTTAGCCATAAATCGTTTCATATCTATAGGATGAATCTAAATCCCACCCAAATCAGTTCTATATATGATCTTACAGTTTGATTCGATTCACCCTAAAATTGATTCGATGCAAAAACTAAAAGTGGAAATTAAAATTATAGAAGCAGAAAAAGTTAGCATAATTTCGTGTTCTTATATTTCCATTGCATTTTTAGACTAAATTATAATAATATCTTAAGTTGAACATGTTACCAGATCTGTTTTTATGATTTAACAAACTTAAACCGAATCTTATTATTCGCGATTCACAATATCTGAAGTTCGACTTTCAGTTCAACAACTATGCTTCTAACAACTTGCCTTCTCTATTGCAGATGTTGATGGAAGCAGTAATTGCATCATTGAAAGATTTGGAAACTGGCCCTAAACCCGAAGAACAACAGGGCAACGTCAACCATACTTCCGATCAATCCTTGCAAAAAGAAAGCAAGAAAAGTGAACCCCAACATTCAAATTCAAATGCAGAAAGTAGTCCTAACCCAAGTGTGTCAGCAGGAACATCAGTTGACACATCACCACCCACAGCAGAATCAGGAAGCTCAACAACCTCATCTCGAACTGACTTGTCAGCAAGTGCCCTGAGCTCAACAGAAACGGACTTGTCAAGTAGCACAAAGGCCACATTGACAGTAGAGCGAAACCCGGGAAACAACATGATGGATGGCTTGTTACGCCGGTGGGACTTCAGCTTCTTCCGAAACAACCGGTGAAAATTGGGGAAAATGGTTTTTTCGGTTTCCAACAATATGGTGATTATTTGTTTTGTAATTAAGATTGTAGCAGCAACTAGCACTGTAAAATACACGAAAAACGGAAGGGGATATAGATCGATTGATTGATTGATTGGTTGTGTTCATTCTGTTCTGTGGATATTTACATTGTGTTGATATAAAAGATTGAAAAGAATGAAGAAAATGGCGCATTTGAATTTACAGCCGTTATACAGTTGCCAACAAATCGAGCGCTTTCTCTACCAATGAATGAATAGTTGAGCTATGGCGGCTCAGCCCAACTGTGCCAGAGAAAATATTGAAGCTTTCGAGCTCTGCGGTGGTTTCTAAAACCAGCTCAAGTTCTCTTTCGAATCCGAGTTCTCTGAGGGTACAAATGTTTTCTGTGTTTTCCTTCATCATCCAAATTGCTAACTCGATTGTGAATCGCCGGATTCTCGGTACTTTTGCAGATGGAAATTCGTTCTTTTGGAGGATCTGCACTATTTTCCCGGCTAGTTCAGCCTCTTTGATTCCTGCCTTCTGGAAAACAGAGCTTGATTCTTCGGGAGTTGAGTATTTGAATGCTTCTGCTGCTAATCCGACCATTACTTCCTGCAATTTCTCCTCCTCTTCCATTGTTGATCTGAGAACCTGAAATTGAATGAGAAGGTGAGATTTAGATTCTGAAACTGTTCGTAATTTCAACGAAATTAGGGTTTCAAGCGCTTACTGTAGGTATAGAAGCTGTGACTCCCTGTAAGTGGCGGTAGCAATCTCCACCGCTGTAGGCACACAAGTTTCTGAGAATTCTGGCAGAATTAACCCGAAGCAAATTGATCTCGAGAGCATCAACGAGCTTCTCGAGCATCTTGAGCTTCAAAATCCGGTGGCAATTGCTTCTGCTTTCCAAAGCCAGCATTGCTAGGGCTTCCCCCGCCGCCGTTCTCACATGATTTCCTGCTACGTCGTTGAAGAAAATGTTGAACAACTCCTTCAGAACGCCGCCGGTCCCCCCAATCCTTTCTGTTGCATCTTCTTCCAGTGCTAAACAGGTTAGTATCTGAATCCCAAGTTGTTGAAGAACCGGATATTTCTCTCCGTGCCTCAAAATATCTCTGATGTTGCTAATCGTGAAAACAATCTCTGATATCTCTCGCCGGAGGTGGTTTCCGGTGACGCCGGTGGTGCTGGCCAGCATCTTCACCAGCTGCAGAGATCTTTTGATTGTGAGACTTTGAGAATGCGAAACGTGTTCGTCTCTCAACAACCGGCTTTCAACGTGAGTCAAATCGATGATCTTCGGTAAAAGGCCTCTCGTGTTCCCGATCTTTCCACAGTTGTCGTGATCCCGAGCTAGCTTTTTCAGGATATGGAGCCCTAAATGGTTGAATGTCCAGAACGCGTTGTTTTCGTGATCTGCAATGAGTTTCTTCTCCCCGATTTCATCTCCTGCAATGTTCGAGCTTCTGCAAGTTTGGAGCAAAGACGAGATCGATTCCATTGCCCCGGGGATTCCGGCGACTCTCAACGAGTTCTGTTTTTTTCCGGCGAGTTCCGACAGAGTTTCGGCTGCCAACCGCCGGATTACTTCATCCTCTGGGTCTTTCCAGTTCAGCATCTCAACCAACCGTTCGATCACCGACATGTTTGTCCCGATCTTTTGTAGAGTGTCGTCTGAAAACCGTTTACTCACTGTGAATTGGCGTAGAATTCGAACTCCGATCAATTGTTCATCTGAAGATTTGGAATTCAAAAGACCCATGGCGAAGCTAACCAAGTCCATTTTCAGCCCATCAAAGATGCTTCCATTAACACACCTAGAATAAGCATCATAGAAGAATCTCCTGATCGAAATCAAACCCGAGGGCCCGAATTCGCATTCGGTGTTCACCTTCTCCAGCAACTTACAGTAGCTCACCTTGTATTCCCAGTAAGCTTTCTCCATCAGGAACAGCAGAGCCTCACCCAAAGCCAGGGCATAGAAAATGCTTAGAGCGGCTTTTCGGTTCCTTTTATCAGCATCCCCCTTTTCGATCTCGCCATAGTTGTGTTTGATTAGTTTCATCAATGATAGAGCTACACAGGCTGTTGCAGAAGCGAGCTGGAGCCAATAGAGAAGCTTGCTGATGTTCCTCGAGAGGAAAACCCATTGAGCATATGGAAGAATCGGGACATCAGAGCTTGTCCAAGTTCGACTTTTTTTCCTTTCAGGATCCAAATTCTTACAATTTGTCTCCCTCAACTCTCTACTACTCGAAATCGGTTTGAAAAACGACTTCAGGGCCTTCAAAACAAAGTTCGAACTCGATTTCAAGGCCCGAAAGCTGTTGATTCCAGCATCGGTAATAGACCAAGTAGCCTGATGCTGCCATTCCAGCTCGTGACTTCTGCTGAAAATCCGGGTCCCTTCGATCAACAATATAACGGTAATGAACCAGAAATCAGAAGGGTCCAAAGTGATTGCAAAGCCCCCAAGAAGCACGACCGTTGCCCAAATAAACCCGAGAGTTCCGAGCCCAGTAGCCGCCTTTTCAAAAACTGCAAGGCGAAGGGCGAAAAGGGTGAGTTTCTTTTCGGGTGCAGGAACTGCCGGTGTTGTTGTTGAAGATCCAGAAGTTTCATTGCTGTCTGCTTTGTCTATAATACTATTTCTCGGCTCGAAAATTGTTCCACCCGAACCGTACATTTCGTTTAGTCGCCTGAGCTCATTGACCTGCAGAGAAATCTCATTGTCTCCTGCAGATTTGGTGGCTTCCATTGCTTTCGATTTTCGGGTTAAAATGGATAAAGTTTGGATCTTTTTGATACTAGGAAATTTGGGAGATGAAATGAGAGAGTATTGGCTATAAAGAGAGAGAAAATTGATCTTTGGGTGCACGTTTATTGTGTTTGTGGACAAGAGAAGTTGCTTTTATTTTTCTCTGCTGCTTTGTTGAGGATTTTCAGCGACGGTTTGCTTTTAGCAACAGTTCTGCTTGTGTTGCAAGTCTTGTTTTTGCTCTATTTTATGTGCTGATGTTGCTCTTGCTTATATTGTTGGATAATTTCAAACTGCCAAAAACTTATATAGCAAAAGGGTAATTTTTATTCCCTTTTTGCCATTCTTTTTTGGGTTTCTCTACTTTGTATCTACTTTAAAGCAAAAGGGTATGAGTATCAACGTCATATTACATAAGATATTCAGACAAGTACAATATTCTTAGGATTACTTGTTTACTAATATAATGTCATTGACTTCATTTGATTTTAAAAAAAATCCAACTGTATGTGACCTTATAATATTATTTGTTGTGATTAAGAAATGGTCTTCCACTTATTGGGAATAATTTGGTGTTATATCATTTATGAGCAATTATTGGTCTCTAGTTCAAGTTTTAGAAATCAATAATTTGTATTTTGAGTTAAATAGTTTAAATTAAGGGTCTGTTTAGCATTGTTGTTAGAGTTGTTGTCCTTAAAGTTGATTTCACAAACCTTTCATCTAACATCATATTTTGGATTTGGACAACACGTTTTGGTCCTTCATACTAATAAGTTGATAATTGCTAAAATTGAATTTCTAAAATCATAATCGAGTGCTTTTATGAAAAACTTGAAAATGGAGTTTTCAGGTGTCAAACAGACACTATACACATGACCTCTACCAATAGCAAGTTTGTCTGAATAAAATGCCATTAGTTCTAGGTGTGATGTTCTATTAAGAGCCTCAACTATTACCCAAGAACATATTGTCTCCCCTAACTTTCAAAATGATCTCATAAGGGTTCAACTTTGCAAAAGTGAGCTAAACAAGGCCATTAACGTCACGTGTCAACTTCTAATTAAAAGAAAAAAATGGTATCTTTAAAAACTCAAGCCAATTAAATGCTGGCATGTGGTATTGAAGAGGCAAACTGATTCATTTTAAAAATTTGAAACCCTTATGAAATCACATTAAAAGTTAGATGTAGTAAACTTTTGGATAATAGTTGAGACTCTTAATAGAGTATTAAGCTTTAGTTTTACGCTCTCAACGAATAAATCATGAGACCGCTACCAGTACTCAAATTTTCAAAATTAATGACATTCAGTGTTGTTGAAATAAATTACTAATCAAAGTCAAGTAATGGTTGAAAATTGGTGTGTTTAAGATAGGTGTAACTTGTGAAAATGGATGTTCAATGGCAAGAGTCCAATTGTGTCAAGCTAAAGGCTCCCATGGAACCCACAAAGCTCCCTTAATTATCCCTTTGGCTTCACGGATTGACAAATTTTGATACAAACTTGTACCTCTGTCCAACAATTACAGATCATCCACGATTTGCTTTAATGACTTAATCCAGATACTATTTAAAATTAGCATATAAAAATGTCCAATTGCAAAATAAGCATTGGCTTAGAAGAAGCTTAGTGTGATGACGTGGCATCTGCAGATTCCTGTTGTTTATTGTAGCGTGTAGACCTATTAGAGTAATCCCTTTGCTTTTTAATGCTGAAAAATACAAAAACAAAAAAGACCAAAAGCTTTTACTGTTATTGTTGACAGTTTCTGGGTTTTCCAAGTCTTACTTCACCTTCTTCAAAAACTTGAAGAGTATGGCTTCCGGGTCTAATCAAACTTCAGACAAAAACATAGGGACCGAAATGGAATTCTGAGTTATCTATGGAAGATAAACCGGAGATGATCCAATTAAGTTCTACATTGTGCAAAGCTGACACACTCAGAACGTTTTTTCCTTTGTTGCATCATAATATAAATCCAGAAATGATTAAAAAAAAAAACTTCAACCCAAAACCGAAGATCCCAAATCGGGATTCTCTATTTTCAATTCAATGGCATTCGAGCTGTTCAAAAAATAGACCCGGGGGGTTAACTGAAACAAAAGATTCATAATCCATGTACACATCTCCAACTCTCAACATCGAGATTTGCAGAGATCAATAAAACGGAGGCTAGCGGTAAAAAAACTCTCCTTTTCCCAACAAAAGCCTCGAATTTTATACAAGTCATCTATTGGCTTAATGGCCAAAACAGAATCCATCAACTCCTTGTAATACATTCACCAAACAAAGGAAGCAATGTCTCATTGACAATCAATTGTTTCTAATGAGTTGAAATTTAGGTGCTAAAGAATCAGCAGATATAGAATGGAGAAAATTTTATGCGCAAGAACTGCCATGTTACAATTTCAAATGAATATCAGACACCGTAAATTTAGAAGATCACTCCACTTATTCACCTTGTTCCTAATAACAATTAATCCCATCAGACAACTTGAAATCAAATCTTTGGCAAACCCAAGACTTAAACTCAAATCAATTCATTATCCTAATAACAATGACTTTCTATGGTCCATGTCTACTTCTCCCAAGGGCAAACACCGACTTGGAACATTCTACTGAGAAACAAAGACAACCGAACTGGATGATAAGTGGTTTGGCAGCTTATCCAGGTAACATGTTGGATAAGCCGCCAAACCAATTGTCCCGCAGATCAGTTGGCTTTGTTTCTCAAGAGAACGTACAGCAGTACAAGTCAGCGTTTGACTTTAGGAGAAGTAAACATGGACGATAGAAAGTCATTGTCATTGCAATCTGATTGGATAGTGAATTGCATTGACAGCATCTCATAAACACTCAGATAACAAGGCCATAAAAACACAACAAATGAACTTCCGAAAAAACCCGAAAAACTCAAGGATACCTCGGAGCAAACCAAAGCCAAACCCTTCAACTAAATCACATGCCTCCTTTGTCTAACCTTAGCCTTCTAAGCATCAATAATAGATCCAACCAGCTTCACAGTATCATCCAATTTCCCTAGAGCATTCACTACCACATAATCAAACTCAATTCGGTATTCTCTATCTTCAACTCAATGGGGCATTCGAGTTGTTCAAAATGGGAAAAACAGAGTCCGTCAACTCCTTGTAAGATACGAAGATTATCCTACAGATCCCTACATATTTGCAAATTTTAAGAGGTCGAGAACGTGTATGTTCTACAGAACTTGCCTCCGAAATTTACCGTGTATTCTCCAAACAAATGAAGCAGTGACTCGCTGACAATCATTTGTTTCTAATGAGTCGAACTTCAGAGCAAAAGAATCAACCAATACAGAATGAAGCAAAATGTTAAGCACAAGAATTGTCATGTTACAATGTCAAATGAATGTCAGGCACGGTAAAGTTAGATGATCACTCAAATGTTTTCACCAGACTAACATAAATCTTGGTGAAGTAAGACCGAAAATGACAATTGCATAGAATCTAAAAGCACATGTTGGAGCATGTTTTTCTATGAGAGTATCCAGTAGCCAAACCATGTAACAACAATAAAAGCCTTTCCACTTGTTCACCTTGTTCCTAATAACCTTGAATCTCATCACACAACTTGAAATCAATCTTTGCCAAACCCGAGACTTTGAGCCTCTCAGCTCACCCATCATGAGCTGTATCTGCAGCACCAAAAACCCATAATGGCGAATTTATTACTTAGAAAAACTAGGGATTAACTCAGTTATATGAAAATGACTGTTCTCATCATAAGCATTCAATAATTTTTGAAGTTTCTCAAGGTAGCCAAATTACTTTCCTGATAACTCATTCATTCCAGATACTCCTTTTCAGAAGTTGGAAACCGAAACAGCGAATATGCAGTCATAAAGAATGCAATCTGAACTCAATATCAGAAACAAAAAAAAGCTTAGAGAGCACTAGTCTCTATGATTCCAAAAAGACCGAAAATTGGATAATGAATTATATTGACTGCATCTCATATTTCCAAGCCATAAAGACACAAGAGACTAACTTCAGATAAAAACCCCAGATCAACAAAACTCATCGAAACATCCGAAAAATGATTTGAAAAACTCAATACCTCAGAGCAAACCAAAGCCAACCCCACCCACTAAATCACAGGCCTCCTTTGCCTAACCTTAGCCTTCTCAGCATCAATAATAGATCCAACCATCTTCACAGTATCATCCAATTTCCCCTGAGAATTCACCACCACATAATCAAAGTAATTCAAATGCTTCACTTCCTCTCTCGCAGTAGCAACCCGAACAAGCAAAGCCTCCGCCGTCTCAGTTTTCCGATCAATCAATCTCAACAAGCTCCAACTCACTCTCAGCCACCAAAAATATAAACACAGCAGAATCCCCCAAAATCTTCTTCAATGTATTTGCCCCCTGTATATCCACCCTCAACAAAATATCATTCCCTTTCCCCATATTCTCCCTGATTTGCCATTTCGGTATCCCTTTATAATCACCGTACACAAGTGCATACTCTAAGAGCTCATCTTTCTCCACCACTGATAGGAACTCATCTTTTGATACAAAGTAATCTTTACCGTCAACCTCACCAGGCCTCATTGCCCTGCTTGTTGCAGTCACCACAAAATGCAAATTCTCTCGGGTTTCTCTCAATTTCTTGATCACAGCGTCTTTTCCAACCCCGCTAGGCCCGCTGATCACAATGATTAAAGGGTTCGGCGGGGGGCGAATTGGGTTTGAGCTGAACGAAGAACCCACTTGGGATTCTAGGGCACGGAGCAATTCCTGTTTGCTGGCTTTGTCTAGCGAAGGAATTGGGGGTTTGTGCTTCTGGGTATCGCCCATTCTGCTGTGGTAGCCGACGAATCGGCGGCGATTACCGGCGAAATTGCAGGAATTTGGCTTGCGGGGGATTAGGGGAGAAAGGGAGGATTTTGAAAGATGGGATTTTTGGAGGGGGAAGAGGGAAGAATTGAGATTTGTGGAACGAGAGAAACAGAAACCGATGCGACGAAACATGAGGAGGGCGAATGGTTGGCAGAATTATAACCAGAAGAGAAAAAGGAGCACGAATTTGGGATCTTGAATAGTAAATTTGGGGATTAGGGTTTTGCTATTGGATATTTGCTTTCATTGTGTTCACTGATGACTAAATTTTCAGTTATCGTTAGCCTATTCTCACATATTTTGATAAATAAATTTCCCCAGAATTTGAAGGTCAAATCTTTCGAAAATTGAGTTCAGTTCATTCCTGCTGTTAGTATGCTTATTTACCAGCAGAAATCTGCAGACAGAGAACAAAATCTCAATGTCCCAAAAGAAGCATAACTACATAAGCATTAGAAGCAAGAACCAAATGAAAGTTTTTACTGATTACAACAAACACAAGTGCAGAGAGTCCAAGTTAGACCCATTTCGCTTTCACCCAGTTCGGGTCCGGTACATTACATCATACATCCATTGTATCTTTGGTTATTAAGCTACAACAGTCAACAGGTAAGCATCGAAAACTCGTTTTACTTCGAATTGGTTTCAAATTACAACATTGCTGTGTCACATATCCCAAGGCCATCGATTTTTCTCTTGAACCCGATCATCATTCAAAATCTCGAGTTTCATTTAGGAAGCAGAATCGATCCAATGAAATATCACCCGAAAGTGTAAGCAAGCTTCCAACTTTACAACATAATCAATACCAATGGCTACCCGGTACACCTTGAGCAGCAGCAACTTTTCTAGCTATGTACTGAGGCTTTGGCTGCAACCCATTGGAGCCCTCGACCCCTTCATCTTCTCCCCTTTCACTCTTACAGTTCGGGTTTCTTCTAGGGTATGAACAATTGGCTGCAGTATACTGATTTTGAACCACTGGATTTCTCCCCATCCTTCGCTGCTCGATTGCTTCTGCAGTTCCACAGTTGTTGTAACGAAGGACCGAACTAACCACTTTTCCGGGCCTGGCAGCACCTGCTGAAAATTATGCAATTTTAATTTTAGGTCATTAGATAAAAAAACAATTTAAAGTTAACTTTTTTTTTACCTTGGATGCTTTGGGGAACTTGAAGGGGAAGCCTCGACATTGGAATCCCGCAATTCCTGTCCACTTGAGGTTTCTCGACTTCTTTTATCGAACACTTGGAAAGATCATTTGTAACTTCCGCTGAACTCGGTACTGTATTATTTGAATACGTCACGCAAGCCCTACATGAACAAATTGTCATCGATCCAAACATTAGGAAAGTCGAACCGGTAATATTAAGGTCCAGTTTGCAATTGCTTTTCCAGGCTGTTGTCCCGAAAAGCTCCATTCCCAAGCTTTCCTTATAAACAACATGTTTTGGTTCCAGG
>CAOJBJ010827839.1:0-10157 GCA_948291685.1 Euphorbia celastroides
CACAAGATCAAGTATAATCAGTTCAGAAGCAGAATACAGACGAGATGGAGCGCTTACAGGAAAGCATAATCAGTACAAACAAGGGCATCACGTAGAGAAAAGCGAAGGATTGGCAGAAGCAGTACCAACTTGAACTTCAAGCAGCTCAAGACGCCGCTCCAGTGTGTCGAGTTTCTCATTTAGCGACGCCAATTTACTCTTTGTAGTGGCCTCTGAAAGGGGGAAATC
Organism: Euphorbia celastroides; assembly: GCA_948291685.1. Classification (NCBI taxonomy): domain Eukaryota; kingdom Viridiplantae; phylum Streptophyta; class Magnoliopsida; order Malpighiales; family Euphorbiaceae; genus Euphorbia; species Euphorbia celastroides. The sequence continues at coordinate 229 of CAOJBJ010827839.1, forward strand.
AACACCATTAACGAAATCAAGGAACCAAAGCTTCGAAAGTGAAAAGTTGATGAGATAGAAAGAAAGGAATACCGAATTGGAGGAGAAAATCGAAGAGGCGACGGATGTTGAGGGAAATAATTCGTGATTTTCCCAATCGGCTTGAACAGCAATCCCTACATTGACAGCGTTAGTGATGCCTCCTGCTCTTGCCATCGGATCTAATCAATTGAGTAAACCTAAATTCAGAGACGACGAAAAGAAAAAGGAATTTCTCGTAGATATATGGTGGAAAGGTTAGTCTTTTTCTGGTGCAGTTGACTAATTAATCAATGTTTCTTTTCATATGAGCACTGTGTTCTTTTTTGGGTCAAGATGCTTTCATTTTTCCTTTTTTTTTTTTTTTTGATGAAAGGGTCAAGATGCTTTCAAAGCCAAGCAAGTTCTTATTAATCATCTTTCTCCGTTTCTTTTCTTTTCTTTGTTGCAGATGATCTCAGTTTTAAATTATTATAACTAATATTTGTGATTATAGCTTTCTTTAAATGTGATGGTGGCAAGTTTCTAAATTTTCATACATAAAAAAGTCTTAATTGTATGTTTGGGAGCAAGTTTTTAAGTGAATTTTAAAGAAGATAATAATTCATTTTTCATTAAATAAAAGTAATTCTTGCAAAGGTTAAATGTATTAGGAGTTATTTCTTTGAAATTTTAAAACTATCTCTTTTACGCCTCAATTTGACGTTTTAACTTACAAAAAATTGTATCAGTTTACTCCTTAATTATCACGTGTCAGCTTTCGATTGGTTTGATTTTTTAAATACATCAGTTTTCCTCCCCATCCAACATTTTTAATAAGTATCTTGTCATAGAGCAAACTAGAACGTTTTTGCAAGTTAAGGCGGCAAATTGAAAAAAATTATACAACAATTTTGTAAATTTAAAGAGTAAGGAGATATGTTTAAAAGTTTCAAAGTAACAATAACATATTTTGGATAAGTTTGGTCCCCAATGCATTGTAAAACAAACAAATTGACTTCAATATCACAGAGTGAAATTATTGTAAAAATCGTAGACACTTCTGCTAAGAGAAATGAAGCCATGACATAAAAGTTGCAAGACATGGGTTATAATTTATAAAGGCGAGAAAATGCAGCCCAGCCTGCAATATCGCTGTGCGGGGATAATATCCGTTGCAAAGTCCGTCTTCTAGCCTCAAAGTGTTGCGAAGACCTAGAAAGAAATATGATCCTAAATTTCCCCATTTGGAAAAACCTAACCGAAAATGACCAAACAGAAAAACTATGTTGTAGATTACATAGTTTGTTGTTGTTTGTTTTTGTGACTTTGAGAGGAAAATATACAGCACTTATATCATAAGGCGAAACAGATGTACATATTTATTTGGTAATTTTGCATCTGATAGGCGTGTTTGGCCTAGAGAGGTGCAAATAACATGGTTATCAATCAGTTTAAACAAGTTTCCAGATACATGACCTTAATTTGAGCAGCAAAAAAGGCAATAAGATCCCGAAAACAAAACGGGAATGTATTTATGTTTGAATACTATCCGGTATTCAGAAACCGACCGGCCCAACCCCAGAGTTCCATCACGCAATGTGAGTGATTAATCCTCAAAACAATTAGACCTTCACATAAAAGATACCACGATGCTCACATTTAGCTTCACGTATTTTGCATATGAACATTACAAGGTACAACAGGTACAGATCAAGACTTGAAAGATCATATAAATAAACAACACTAGAATCACATCTAGCCATGATATGATCTGCATGTTAAAGCCTTTTCTCATAAACCCGACCTGAGCCGAAAAACTCTTTTGGTATCTTCTAACCTGCTAAAAACAAGGAAACAATACTTATACTTTGCTTCTAACAAAAGAGCTAAAGATGAAAAGAAGCACAACAAATAGACGAGAAATAAAATTCCCTCATTCTTTTCCAAAAAGTACATATATTAGTAGTTTTACTAAACATTGTTATGCTCAAGTAACTTACATGTACCTGATGCAGTTTGGATTCTGCCTCAGTTCTTGTATTTCATGGTTTCTTTCTCAAATCCAACGGTCGGGAATTGTTTAGCATACTCTTCCACATCATGGCGAAGCTTTGCAATTTCAGATTGGAAGTTTGGGATTGTTGCAACGAAGTCCTTTAATTTAGTTCCTGCTTCACATTAAGCTTCCACCATTAGCATATAGATACAAGAGACTGCCAATAATGGCCCATATATTTAAGATTTTTTAACCTTTGGTTTGGCCCTTGGTTTTCACAGCCAAGTTCACTGCAGCATCGAAGAATTCTGCCACCTTAGCAAAATCCTCCTCAAGAAATCCCCGAGATGTTAGCGCCGGGGTACCTGAAAACGTGATTCGAATTGTCAAGAAAAATTACTAAAATAAAATAATTGATTTATTAAATGATTATTTATACCCATTCTAATGCCACCAGGAACCATGGCTGATACATCTCCAGGTACTGTGTTCTTGTTTGCAGCAATGTGAACAGCTTCGAGCACTTTTTCAACTCTCGAACCATCAATACCCTGTTTACATAACAAAACATTAGTGACAAAATAGAAAGGAAGAATAGTATTTCTGTCAATTGATCATAAAAGAGAGGGAAAGAACCCTCGTACCTTGTTCTTCAAATTGACCAAAACTAAATGGTTATCAGTGCCACCAGAAACAAGTTCATATCCCCTCTCAACTAAAGTCTGCAAAAATAGTTAATTTTGAGTTATAAAACAAAATTAGCTGGATTCATAGGGGTGAAAAATGTTTCTGCTTTACATTTCTCATGTATGTGATAACAGGTTTTAAGTAAATTTGGTTCTGTACTACACTGTTCCGATAGCTAATAATCTGATACCTGTGCAAATTTTGCGCTGTTGCTGAGAACTTGCTCTTGATAGGCTCTATATTCTGGAGTTGTAGCCTGTGGGAAGATAAGAGAAAAAAATTTAGGCATTGAAGAATGTTTCAAGGCTTGTGGAACTATTTCTCTTTTGAAGATAAAGAAACAACATTATACCAAATATGAACACAGGACATCAACAGGAAACTCATGTGGCTAACAAAATAACACATAAGATCTGATTCATAATAAGTTTCTTGAGGAAGGATAAGCAACAATGTCTACGTGACATTCTGGAATATTTAAGCACAAACTAAAGAACATTAAATCTAGGAAAAAATCATCTCCCATCCCCTAAGCCAAGAAAAAACGAATAGGCAATTAGACTAAACAGTTGTAGTATCAGCATTTCAGCAGTTTAAATCTCTGCTTCTGTTACACAATAAATAATTATGGACAGTTGGAGATCAAACATCTTCATCTTTCAAAACACAGAACACACATATGAGATTGATGAGTAAAGCAAAAATACCGACTTTTGTCCATATTATCCATGCCTAAGAAATCCAAATTTGTAGTTTTAACTATGTTGTCAACCTAAAACGAACTCATTTGTCCATGACTCCATGTGCTAATAGCAAAAGAAAGTATTTATCTCTTGGTAATTTTCAACCACTCTTCTATTTATGTGATCATGTCAGCCTACCAAATGGACCCATTTCTTCCAAAGGAAATGCATATATGAAACAACTACGAAAAAAGTGCACAGAGATGTAAGAAGTCAGAGGGAAGTATTTTGTTAGCCAACTGACCTGCTTCAAAGCAACGGCTAGACCAGTGATTGTGTGGTTGTGGGGACCACCTTGTAGTCCAGGAAACACTGCCTGATTGATTTTATCCTCATAGTCATACAGGACCTTCAACGAAAACTCACAAAATAGTTGTTAGCAGAGAAAACCAGTAAAAAAAAATCAAAAGCTCATGTAGAAGACGGTATCCAGAAAATGCTGTATGCTGAACATGTAAAACCCTCCCTTCAGCAACTCACCTCTTTCCCTTGTTTGTTAGTCTCTTTTACTCCCTTCCTGTAGAAAATCAAAGCTCCACGGGGTCCACGAAGTGACTTGTGAGTTGTGGTGGTCACTACATCTGCATAATCAAAAGGTGATGGGATGACTCCAGCTGCAACCAAACCACTGATGTGTGCCATATCTGCCAACATTATTGCTTTTTGTTTGTCACAGACCTGTTAATGCAATTTGAAACTTATAAACTGACAAAGAAAAACACAAACAAGAAAGACTAATGTCCGCGATCTCCTGATTGGAAATCATAATAAAATCAATAATTTAAAGAGGGTTACCTTGCGAATACGTGCATAGTCGTACAGACGTGCATATGCACTAGCACCAGCAACTATTAACTTTGGTCTAAAAAGGGTAGCACTCTTCTCCATCTGCAATCAACACCAGCAAGGTCAATTTATTTAAAGAAAAGAAGCCATCTATAATCTTGTAAAATAGTTACAATACTGTGACAAATGAAATTGTTATATTCAGCATGGTTACAAGTCAATGATCTGATGCAGCTGTGAGAAAATCACATTGCTCATATTGTTCATCTAGTTTTCACTTTATGCGGACTCTGGATGTTTTAGATTCTACTCGCCACTGGGGAAAACATTGGCCTTTGGCAATGAAAAAGATCACAGTGTATTCAGTTAGACATGGTTATATTACAAAGTTCATCAAAATGTGGCAAACTGATATCTAGGATTCTTTTGTGCATCAATGTAGCTAGATCTGAAGAAAACAGTGTTTTGTTTCAAGTGTTCATATGGTATAAAGAAGCCAAAAAAGGAGAAACATCATATAATGGGACCTCCAAGGTCACTTACAAAGGTCAGGGGGGCAACGGATTTTTAAGGACATATTGGGGGACCTATCGATGCATTTAGCCAATAAAATTGCACATTGTATCTACTTGGTCATATTATCATTAAGTTCTACACCCTAAGCATTTCCAATGTTACTAGTTTTTCTTAACCAAAGATGGGAACTTTTACCCTTTGATGAGCTTAGATAGGCTAGGCTACAAGTACCATGAATAATTAAACAATCATAATAACGAGCAAAACCTACCTGGTCATAGTCGATGTAGCCAGTGCTCTCATCCAATCTGTACGGCATTGTCTCAAAAAATATGGACACAGCAGATATCTTTTTGGTGTCGGTCTGCAAAAAAGCAAAAAACATGATGATGTTAGCTAAACATATTCAGGAGCAGAGTAGTGTTTATTTGAGCATTGGTAGAAGGAAAAATTGGATTGCAATAATGAAATCTATATGCAAAATGGGAAAGGGGAAAAAACATGGTAGAAGCCAAGGACTGATCATTGATGTGAGATATGATTTAACATGAAGTAGTGGAGTCTAAACTATAGCAAAATGCACATTTCTAAAATTGTAAAATAGACCATAAATTGTATACATGACAGTGATGACACTACATGTTGCGAGAATAGTCACCAAGTCAATTAAAATAAGTATACAGGATACAAACAATGGAAGCCAGAAGCACCTGATATCCATGAGATAGATGCCCTCCATGAGGAAGATCAAGAGCCATAATTCTATCATGAGGTTTCAACAACGCAGTATACACTTGAAAGTTCGCTGGAGATCCAGAAAGTGGCTGCACATTCACTGCAAGTAAGAAGTGAATTTATCAAATCATCGTAAATATGCTAACAAAATCAAGACATTTTCTATCTCTTATGTGCTCAGGCACCAAAAGTTTAGCTACTAACTCTTAGAAAATTCCCCAAGTGACATTAAGGAAATGTTAATATACCTCCCCACTTTGCAGGATCCAACCGAAATACTTCAAGTGCGCGTTTCTGACACAAGGTCTCTGCCATGTCAATATACCTGAAAGTTGAAATTGCATAATTTAAAAAAAAAATACCAATAATATGTTCTGACAAAGATTAGAACTGAGAATTTCAGAACTAGTATATGCATGGCTTACTCATTTCCTCCATAGTATCTTGCACCAGGATACCCTTCACTGTACTTGTTGGTCATAACAGATCCAACAGCTTGCATCACTGATAAAGAAGTAAAGTTTTCTGATGGGATGAGTTCCAACCCCTGTACACAGTATATATTTCAGTCAGTAAACCCCAAGTGTGCCTATGTATTTGTCATCAAGCAAGAGAAAAGAAGAATACAAGTAAACAAAAAAAATAAGCCTTTATGAACATAATAGGGAAAGGTCTATGGAATTGAATGCACCTAGGACAAACAGAGACAGGATGTTGCGAAGTTTCAGGCACAGAATTTAATGACAGAGCAGGCTAGAAAAAAACAAAATACATTAATACGCGAAGATGTTCAGATGATGCAAGATGCTAGATTGCTGGACGAGTCCATTAATGATAGAAAGTACAATTCATATAAGGAATCGCAGTAATAACCTTCCATTGGCGCGCTTTCTCAAGCTCAATAATGTCAGCAACCTCAGGGTCCACAACTTCCAGTGGTGCATTAAGTTGCTTCGGCCACTGCAAATAATGAAACCTTCACTCCAAATTCCAAAAGGCACACAATCGTCGAAGAAAAATCGTAACAATGGAAGGAAACATCAAGCAAAAGAAAGCGTATAGCTCACAGTGACACCAGACTTCTCATACACGGCTTCATCAGGCAACGAGGACTGCAAAACAATAAAAGCAAATCAGAACCCAACATTGAAAACGAAAATTAAAGAATCAATCGAAGAAAATGAAAGGAAATCAAAGTAACCATGTAATAGAGCGAGGTAGCATTGAAGAGAGGACGAAGAGGCTTGTCGACGGAAGAGGAGAGCCTGCGAAGCGCCATTGCCATTGCCATTTCTCCTCTGCCTATCGCTGAACAGAGAGATGGGAGAATTTCTCTGGTTGAAGAGCTCGTTGTCCCGAGTCACAACTGAGTTAGTGGCCACTGGGCTCAGTCCACTGTTGGTGCTGACGTGGTCCCACCTAATTGTACTGTGTATATTTCGGACTATGATTGCTCCACTATGTATGTCTCTGTCCTCTTTTTCATTTGTTCATAACAAACAAAATTATAAAAAATGTATCCTCAAAATCCTATCTGACCAACTAATACATAGCATTAAATTTTTTCACACTTCTGCTTTGCAAGTTTATTGATTAGAAAGGGAGAAGAACCTTATAAGGTTTTTTTCTCCTTCACTTTTTATTTTTTCGTTTTCTTACTTTATTATAATTTGTCGGAATATTATGTATACTTTTTTCATCGTTTTCTACGCATTTTCTTCTTCAATTATAGGATTCTTGTTGCATAACTCAATTTTAATGTTCAATTGTTGTGGACTTTAGCTGCTTTCAGATAGAATATCTGGTTATCTTTCACTGTAGACACGTCAAATCCATTTACGTTAAACAAGAGAGTTTCAAATTTGCAATACTGGTTGATATTATAGAGTGAGCGGATATTTTATGATCGTGGGATTCGTTTATTGAAGATTAAGAAAATATGGGTTGCAAGATTCATGTTTTGTTTTCGTAATAAGTCTTGTCTAAGCACATGTCTATCTTACTGTAAAGTTTAGTTTGTTTCTGTTTTATTGTTTTTTTTATATGGTGTTTTAACTCTAGTGAATTGTTTGAAATTTTTAGAATTGTTTATGTCAAGTCTGTGAATCATGTTGCATAGTATTCAGCTAATGTAGTTGGTTCTTCAACAAATACGAAAAAATAGTTTATGTATATCTATTTTTTATTAAAAATTTAATAGACTATATCTTTGAGTCAATAAAAAATATATAAAATTTTATTTCACAGTAAATTTTGTTCAAATGAATTAATTCTAATATATATATAAAAAAGCACATATGGAATATGTACTCATGTTGTGCTCAAACAACTCCTCAAAATGTAATTCTATGTATGGTAAAAGTGAAAATGTGGTATCAATTTTGTGAAATAGTCAATAAATCTAAACTGAACATAGTACTTTAGTGTTGAATGGGTTTTTAAAATAGAACAATTCGACATGCTTTTCAACTCGACTTAATGATTTTTTTTTTTTTGACGTGTGAAAGAGAATGTGGTCATGTTCCGTATTTAATGTTTAATGAAAGATTATCTTCAGTGAAAATAAACAACAATATAGTTACAATTGTTGTACACTGGTCTTATATTTTAGCCAAGTTATATGCAAGTTTTTAGGAGTTTATTCAATTTCAATTAAATGCCTAATTATGAGAACAATAAAGTTAGAACTAATAATTAATCCTGAAATTATAAAAAAAATAGAGGATATTGCAACAAAATCAGCCTAGAAAGAGCTATCCAAATTACTTTAAGTATTGGCCACAAGATGAAGATATGATATCAAGCATTTCGGAGAAATTTAGCCACAAAACATAAAGTTAATTTGTCGTAACTTTAAGCCAAACCATTATATATTTGTTGTCATCCAACAGAAAGACTTAACAAAAGATTCTGCACATGTAATGTATTTTAATTTGATGAATATACCCCAACTAAGGGCTAGTGGTTTGGTGTTCCATTTATTTCATCTCTTTCAGTATCTCATACTAGGCCATGTTTAGAAAAGAGAAAAAGAAAAATAAAGAGAAAGAAACGGATACGTAAAAAAGAGATGGTAAATATAAGTTTCAAATATAAGGAGATTAAAAAGAGAACACTAAAATGGAGACATCAAATTTTTTATCTTTTAATAGAAATTATGAGTATTTGATTTATTTAAACTTTGCAATTTATGCAATCATCTTTTGTTCTATGAATTGTCCCATGCTTTACTCATAAATTTCTGAGCTTTTAGAACATTATAAATGTGGTGAACCTGTACTGGATTTTCAAAAGCACTAAGTTTTTTCCTTTATTTGTGAAAATATTCTTTGAATTTAATAAAAAAAAAGTAAGTGAAAATTAAACCTTCTTTGAATTTGATTGGTCTATATTAATTAAAATGATTTTAAAGGTTAATTGCTATTTGTTGTTTTTATGATTTTTGTATATTAATAATTTTTTGTTTATAAACGAATAGAAAGTACCAACCAACCAAACCTTAATCCCATGTTAGATGGAGTCGGTTATATGGATCATCTGACGCCATGAAACTCTATCTTGAGCTAATTGCTCATCAATATCAAGTGCACACATATCTCATTTGAAAGTTTCTCTAAGTGTAAGTTTCGGTCTTACTCTTCCCCTATTTATATTTTCTACCCTCAAATTCTCACATTTCCTAATTGGAGCTTCTATGGGTCTATAAAATTTTTCTTTTACTCTAAACGGTATCTTTTTATCACATAAAACACCTGAAACACTCCTCCATTTCAACCACTCGATACTAATCCTATGAGTAACGTCCTCATCAATACCATCCTTCTGAAATATTGAACCAAGATACCTAAAACGTCTACACTTTGACACCACTGCATCTCCTAGTCTCACCTCTCCCTCATCTACTCCTCCTAGGCTAAACTTGCTATGTAAATATTCTGTCTTATTCTTACTCAACTTAAAACCTTTACTTTTTAAAACATCTCTCCATAATTCCAACTTTCTATTGACTCCATCTCTTGTCTCATCAATCAACACTATATCATCGGCAAACAACATGCACCACAGGATGTCCTCCTGAATATTGCTAGTTAATTCATCCATAACTAAGGCAAATAAGTATGGGCTTAAGGCAGATCCTTGATGTAAGCCTATAGTTATGGGAAATTCCTCAGTCAACCCTCTTCTAGCTTGAACACTAGTAACTGCTCCATCATACATATCCTTAATCAAATTATCATATTTAACATGAATACCCTTTCTCTCTAATACCCACCACAGGACTTTCCTCGGGACTTTGTCATAGGCTTTCTCAAGGTCTATAAAAACCATATGAAGATCCTTCTTTTTCTCTCTATAGATATCCATCAAACTCTAAAAAAAAAAAAAATAGCTTCCGTCGTAGATCTACTCGGCATGAAACCAAATTGGTTGTCAGAGACCTTTGTAATACTCCTAATACGACGTTC
>CAOJBJ010829327.1:0-11854 GCA_948291685.1 Euphorbia celastroides
TCATTGAACAGAACTGAGAGATTCTAATGAAAAACTAAAGTTTTGATATAAGACTAATTATATGATTGTTCCATTTATTAGAAAATATGTCAATATATAATCCTGCTAATCCTAATTATAATTCGAATAGGAAAAACATTCTCAATTGCAGAATAATTGTAAACTGAAAAAGGAAAAGTCGTAGGCTTCGGGCGTTTACGTCTAACATTTCAAAGATTGATGCGCCGACCATTGGAGTGGCGTTACTCCACGGCGTGTCTTCTATGAATCAGACGTTTAAGGTTAAAGTGTAGCCTATGTGACGAGCGTGTCCCCTATACGTCTATGACATTGGCTATGCATATACCGCTAATGCTTTGTCAATGGTAGTGGCGTTACTTTGGGACGCCCGTGCATATAAACACCTTCTTTTTAAGTTTTTTACCGGGGGACATTTTAGTCTTTTACCTCGACTATTTTAAGTAATTGTCGACTGTGTCTTTTTTCTTATTTTTTTAAAGAAACTATACGAAGATGATTGAATTAATAAATGAGTAGCACAAAGTGGGTTGAATGGAGCTCCGAATCCCCTTAGAAGAAAGAATTGACCACTTTCAAATTTACAGAAATCCCGCCAGAAGGTCAGGGGAGCCCACAAAGAAAAGAAACTCAATCATTCGATTTACCAAAATCAAATCCAACCATTTAAAACCAAAAGCAGACAGTATAATTGAACAACTTTCCGAAACAGTTGGGCATTTTCTTGTTCTTTTTTCTCTCATCTCCCAACTTTGGCCGATCCATTCTGCGCTTATCCTTTTATAAGTTTCAGTTTCTCACTTCTCTCCTCCTTCCTCCGTTCAGGTGATTCGTTTGCTTTCCTCTACTTGTTTGCTTATTCTCGAATTTCTATTCAGGTAATTCCTAGTTGCTGTACTCTTTCTTATCTCAATTCGTTTTGAATCGCTTCTTCTTCCAGTTATGTTTAACCTATTGAGACTCAACAGGTTTGCACGGTTTCAAAACGATTCAAAATTTGAATTTCAAATTTTGAGATTTTGTTTTTATTTGCCAGAAATTATTTAGGGATTTTGGTTTACTTCAAATTAGATAATTGCGTATTTGACATGCTCGCAATTATATGAGGTTTGCTAGACTGTATACTCGTTGGAGGCTTTAACGAAATTGGGAATACGGAGGAAGCTGTAGAAACATAACCGATGGGCACAATGAGATATTATGTGTAATTATAGGCTTACAAGAGATCTTATCTTTTCAAATATGCTTCTAACAGAACATATTTTGAATTCAACTAAAACTGGATATAATCTGATCCTACAAAATAAGTTACGATTATATTTTCAAATTGTTAATAAAAATCTAACAATAATCAGCCTTATTTATTTGATATAGTCAACCAATGAAATGTAAGTTTTCCTCTATATTTTACTGCTAAAATCCAACAGTCACATGTCACAATGGGTTGTAGTTTATGTTGATCCAGGAAGAATGGCCACAAAAAAAATTTGGTTACTCTTTTATACCACTTAGAAATTGTATCCATTCTATAATTGACAGTAGAGTTGTTCTTTGATGACAGATGGACCAGAGTGTAGGTGCCCTCTCTCCAATGGCTACTCCAGATCAAAACTCGGGTTTAAACAAGATGGGTCAACAAGGTGAACCTCTCAGCTCTGGTCAAACTAGCTCTGATCTTTCCCTGAAAGATTGCTCTGATTCGTCCTCACCATCGCTTTCAGATTCTGAATCAGAGTCATTCAACTCCTCAGGAAACGCCTACTACAGCCTCCCGATGAGCACTGATCACAAAAGGCTGCACCAGAAGATCCTTGAATTTCCAAGGATGGAAGGGAAGCTCCAGTTGGATTCAGAAGATGATGCGGATTGTGTGTTTGTCTCACAAGGAAATGAAAACTATGAAGAATTGCTGGGTAGGATTGTGAGGTATGAGGAAGAGTTAAGGGATTCGAAGGTAAAGCTCAAGCTCTCTGAAGAAGAGATAGCCAGGCTGAAGAATGAGCTTCAAAGGAGCGATTCTTTCAAGATACTCACAGAGACTTTGCAGGGTCAGCTTGAATTAGCAAATCAAAGTATCAGAATGAGAGAGGCTGAGCTTGAAGATGAGAGAAGAAGAACAATGGAGTTGAAAGGAATGGCAGATGAAATGGAAAGCCGACTTAAATCTGCTGGAGAAGAAATAGTCATGCTGAAATCCAAGCTTGAATCAGAAAGTGACAAGTGTTTAAACTTGCTGGAGAGGTTTTCACTTGTAGAAAATGATTTATTAGGACGCGAAAATGAAGTCAAAGCACTAAAACGTGCAGAGGAGAATTTCTTGGCTGAAAATTCACATTTGCAGTCTACTATATCAAGTTTGTTGGAAAGAAACAGCTTTTTGGAGGCGAGGATTGAAGAATTGGAATCTCATAACAAATACCTGGAGGAAAACTTAAGACAATGCGAAGCTGAGGAAATAGAAGTCCAACTTTCTCATGACACCCAGATCAATGAACTGCAAGAAGAGATTAGTCAACTGAGGGTAGAACTTGGAGGGGAAAGCGAACACATAGAAATTCTGAACAAACAGGTTGACTACTTTAAGTTCAAGTATGATATGCTCAAGGACGCAATGAGCGCAAAGGTAAGCAAACTATATGCAGAGATGAGTTCAAATGGGAATAGAATGGGACAAATGGAGGAAAATCTTCGGCAGGAGCAGATGAAGAACGCAGAACTGGTTGCAGCTTGTGGAAGTCTTGAAAAGCAAGTAAGTGAGATGAGAGTGAGAATAGCAGAGCTGGAAAGGGAAGTGGATAATCAGAGAGGTGAGCTTTTTGCTGGAGCGGAGGAGAAAAGGGAAGCAATAAGACAGCTTTGTTTCTCGTTGGAGCACTACAGAAGTGGGTACAAAGAGCTTTGTCGAGCATTTGTTCAGCACAAACGCCACCTAATCTCTTCATCTTAAGGTACTATAGTTGTGTCATTGGAATGGACAAGTAAAGTCTTTACAGTTTAATGTTTTTGTGGTGTGTTTTGTTGCTACTTGCTAGTAAGTTTTGTTCTTGAAGAAGAGTTTGGTTCATGAGCAACTGAGGGGATGATTATAGCAATCTTGATACCTTTCTTGTTATTATGAGTATCTGAGATGAAAACAATCATCTAGTTATCCTATATCATATTTTCATGCTTATGTGTAAGTCAAGGATAGCTATTGCAACTCCACTTTTGGGTCAATTGGAAACGGCCTCTCTACATAGAGGTAAGGCCGTGTACACCCGACCCCCCCCTTACCCTGCTTGCGCGGGAGCCTTGTTAGGCATTTGGGGTAATGTTGTTGTTGTATAAGTTGGGTGTTCATCAAATGTCCAATCACACAAGATTGATTAGTGTTACAGTATAATGATATGTGGCGTCAAGATGTTACCTATTGTTTTATGTTTGCACATTTATTTGCATATCAGTCCATTGTAAATCCAACTTTGTGAACATCGTCTTCTCTTATCTTCATCACTAAACTATTTGGTTTCAAGAAAATTCGTGGACAGAAATTCACTATGATTTCAAAGTCACAGGAGGGATTTGGTTTTATTGTGATGTAACCTATTTTCTTATTAATGTTCTTTTTGTTAGAAAGTTGTGTTCATAATCCATTTTGGACCTTGACTTTGCCTTGGATTTTGGTGACATGCATGGAGTTGTCAGTTCGATATGGACGAATGTGAACTTATGTACATGTCCTAAAGATGAAGATTTAGATGGTAATTATATTGAAATGAGCAAATTCATTTTTCCATCCCCAGAAGTAGAGGCGGTTTATGTTAGACTCGGGAAAGCAGTAATTCAAACTCAGCCCAGCCCAAGATTTTAAACTTTGGTTTCCAAGTCCGATCCATAACTGTGAACAAAATTTTTCTTTTAACTAATTATTAATGAATAAAAAATAAAAATTCTACACAAAAATGTATGAATTTTACTTTTAGCGACATTGGTCAGTGAAATTCCTTTAATGTATAGTTAAAATTCAATATATTAAATATTAAAGTATATAAAAACTAGGGGTGTGCATAATTCGGTTCAAACTGAATTACCGAACCGAAATATGTAATTCAGTTCGGTTTTCTTATTAGTTCGGTTCGGTAAAATTTTTAATTAAAATTCGGTTTTCAGTTCGGTTCGGTTAGGGATATATTGACAAAATTCAGTGGACTGAACCGAACAAAGCAATATTTCGGTTTTCATACCGATTTGGTTTGGTTACTAAAATTTTGTTTTCGGTTCGGTTCGGTTTCTATATAAATTTCGGTTTGGTTCGGTACAAAAAATAACTGAAATTCGGTAATTCAGTTGGATCAATTCAGTTCGATTTGGTTCACTTCGACTGAATGCACAGCCCTAATAAAAACTACTAATATGATATAAACGTGTAAAATAAATATATCTTTTTATTTGTTTGACCGAACATGAATGTGCATACAAAAATCAAGTTGAACGTATTGAACCTTTTGAATTAAAGAAGAGCCCGGATCTGATACATTTGAGCAGGTTTGAGTGAAGCTAGACAGATTAAGTTGGAATAAGTCATGTGTTGGAGTTTGAGCACGATATGATTCTACAAAAATGAGGGATTTGAAGATTCCTCTACTTTTCTAATTAGGACTTGGGAGTCATCTATCTGTTAGATGAGGGGTTTTATACACGGTCCGGAATCCAATTAGTTCTCAAGAATTCAATGACTTTCAATTATTTAGGCCCCACATCCATTTACTTTTTCATTAAGTTAAATAAGCTATATGCATCATTTAACCCTCAACTTTTTCTCAAAAAGTCATTTTATCCGCTAACGTTTCAAAGTGACCATTTTTATCTCTTAATGTTTCAAAAAACGTGTCATTTAAGTCCCTAAATCCTACGTGAAAGCTGATGTGATAACTTTGATTTTAATGGGAGATTGGCTAACTTTCTGGTGAAGAATTTCCGGTGACAGCGACAAACTTTTTTGACGACGTCAGATTTCTGACGGTTTCATAATTTTCGATGACCTTATCCGGTAGTTTCATAATTTCCGGCGATCTTTTCCAGCAGTTTTAAAATTTCTGGCAACCTTTTCTGACAGTTTCAAAATTTCCGGTGACCTTTTTCCGGCGGTTTCAGAATTTCCGGTGACTTTTTGTTTGAACAATGAAAGTTTGAAAAAAAAGTTTGGAAGTATTAATAGAGTTTTGTTGTATTGGAGAAGATGGTAAAAATGAAAAATAAGTTAAAGGATTAAATTGATGTTTTGTTGTATTAGGGAAGATGATAAAATTGAAAAGGAAAAAAGGTGAAAGACTAAATTGAATATTTTTCAAACTTAATTGGATCCGGTGGGACATGTGTATAATTTGAAAAAGGTCAATGTGGGATAAATAATAGAAAAACCAAATTTATGTGAATGATGAAGGCAGTAATGCAAAGCACAAATAAACGAAAAATGGAATGAGATGGTTCATCCAAGTCATAAATGTCAGTGCAAGCTGGAGACTGTGCCACGTGGCAGATGAAAGCGTGGATGAAGGCGGAGTCAAACCTACGACTTTTAATTGATGCTAATAAAATAATAATAATAATACTAATATAAAGTCACATCTGACAGCACAATAATGTCAATATGAGCTCTGATATTATTTGCAAATAAATAGCAATAAATTCAGCGGGACTAAACATGATTGCGAAGCCATTCGTTGGTGGGAATTAGTAATAGAAGAGTCGTGGCTTAGAAACAAAGAAAAGCAGTTTCCCAACCGCTTAATTTGGTGTATCCTCAACTAAACCCAACACTTGTACTAATTCAGACACAACACAACGTATGCAGAAAGAAGCTGGATGAAGAGGTTTTAACTGGTGGATTTGATGTTGTGCTCTATCTCTGTAATGCGGTATTTTGTCTTCTTTTCCATGTGTATGGATTCCATTCCTTTATATGCATATCGTTGACCTAATTATATGATGTTCCATTTCAAGCCAAAAAAAACCCCTTTCTTCTTCCGTAGGAAACCAGCCTGTTTTGCTTTCACCTATGCAACTTTTTCCTTAATCTTCAGACAAGATAATGGTTGGCATTTATCAGGAATCATATGTTCTCTATCAAGTTTCACACTTCGGAATATAAGGATAAGGCTTGAATTTATGGTTTAATCTGTTTTCAGGTATTAGAACGCCAAAATTAGCTGCAAATCAACAATAACATGACTACTGAAACCACGAAAAATGTTCGATTAGTTCGATGTCCTAAATGTGGACTTGTCCTCCCCAATGTACCTCTATACCAATGTGGGGGCTGCTTCACAACTCTCCAAGGTACAGATGCCATCAGTGCTTATTTGTATATTACACGCAAAGTTAAGGCTCTGTTCTTTTCAACTTACTTTCCATTCAGTTCAGTTTAATACTAATTCAATCAGCTTCGATTCAATTTTAGTACTTATTCAATAAATCCCAGTTCAGTTCAGCTCAAATGAAAAGAATAGAGCCTCAGTAGATTAGGGATTTGATAACTAATTAAAAGACGAATCTTAAATTTACTTGCCAGTGTCCTTAAATCTATCAAGAAAAAGAAATATAGTGGAGATTTGAATGCCTAATCGTCATTGCTTGAGTCTTTACATAAGACGGACAACCTTAAATTTAAGTGTGTCATCCTCAAAAATAGTCATTATTAAGTTGCTAGTTAGATTTTGAATGAACTCTCTACCTCTTGCAGCAAAAAGCCTAAGACAAACAATGTCCAGCTTACCTGAAACATGTGCTGATGAGACTAGTAACTCAGATCATGTTTCTGAAGATAAGACATCAAGCAGCTCGAGCCACGAGACAACTCTTCAATGTGCTGATGAATTCCATTCAGACCACGATAGTGAGATGAGTCAAACTATATCTGGAAAAATAAATAATACAGGCAATCTCAGAGGTAAAAACACGAGTAATCAAAAAAGTCATCAACGTGATTTTTCGACTTCAAATGAAGACTGTTCTCTCAAAGAACCCGCCTTTCAAGAAAATGGGGAGCCGCTTCATCCCATGTCAGTGAGGACACGTTTCAGAGTTGGAGATGGTACTGGAAAGAGCTCATCATTTGTAGCTAAGGTTGATAAAGCAGAAGCAGATATAGATCCGAACAGTGAAACTGGTTCTGCTTACAAGAGATCAGACAAATGGGATATACTTGATATAACAGGAGAGAGCTTAGCGTCAGATGTCAGTGTTTCTTCTCCTGGCAGCAGCAACTGTAAAACACAACAGCATTTCAGAAATCCATCAGAAAATGTGGCTGAGAGTACAAATTCTCCTTTCGACTACAGCGAGTTGTACGAAGATGAATTGCTAGATTCTGCGGGATTTGTCCATTCAGGTAGAAACTGGACCAATGAATATGCGCCTCATCATTCGTATTACAAAAGGGAATCCCTCGATGCTGCTAACCGAATTCCAAATGAGTTGTATCACATGACAAACTTTACTTCACCTGAGCCTAGATATGCTGACCAGGAGAAACTGGAACTGTTGAGAATGGTTTCTGAACTGCAGGATCAACTCAACAAGGCCTCTCTGAACCATAAAGAAACCGGTGGAGTCAACTGGCCTCATCCAAGGAGATACTCGCATATACCAATGGCCTCTACTGGCCTCAATAGTCTCAGTTACAGAAAGGGGCTATCCATGTCACATTCTCTCCCGGGTCATTATGATTTCAACGTCTCTTATCCAAGTGCACAGATACACGTGGACCCTCACTTTAACATGTTTAACTCTGATGACCAGATGAAGAGAGACGACAGAGTTACAAGAGAGAGACCTCAGTTGCCTAAACGGCACCTGAGACCCTTAGCAGGGGGAGCACCTTTCATAACCTGTCATTCCTGCTTGAAAGAGCTGCAGCTTCCTGTAGATTTCCTTCTCTTCAAAATGAGGATCCATTGGTTGAAATGCGGTGCATGTTTACAAATACTCAACTTTACCCTTACAAACAACACTCATCTAGTACCTTATACGCCACAAAGCAGGAACTTTAGTTCAACATCTCATGTGATCGGTTGCCCTTCTGTATCATGTTCTGATGACAGCAGTCATCCGACTTGTAAAACCAGTTCCCAG
This sequence comes from Euphorbia celastroides, assembly GCA_948291685.1. Taxonomy (NCBI): domain Eukaryota; kingdom Viridiplantae; phylum Streptophyta; class Magnoliopsida; order Malpighiales; family Euphorbiaceae; genus Euphorbia; species Euphorbia celastroides. Next base: position 8,131 of record CAOJBJ010829327.1, read on the forward strand.
GGTGACACTGTTGATAGAAAATTCTCAAATGAAAAAGACAAAAAGGTGAATTACTTGAATGAGATGAAAAGCAAAGGTAAAACTCCCATGGGATATGAATCGGGTGGCCCTTCAACTAGTACATCTAATTCAATGCTTACATCATCAGAAAGCGAGCAACTGGAAGAAGAAGCTGAAAGACGAGCAAGTTTTTCACTTCATCGGCTAATGGGATATTCCTCTGCTCATCAGATCTTATACAATTAGTGGGATATTGCAGGTGAAATAGTATTGTTCTTGGTTTCTCTGGGACTTCTGTAAATGATTTCATGGAAATTTTTTGTCAGTTTTACAGCTACAGATGTTCCAAAGAATATTGCAGTTCCATTTGCTCCTTTCCCTCTGGTATGGAGAACAAACTATGATAAACAGGGGTACTCAATATGGTATAACTATATTAGGCATTCCAAAACATCAAGGTCATGTAATCTATACAAATGTATTCATTTCTTCTTAAAGCAGTGTTTTCCTTCATTTAAATATAAGGTGGACTAGGTTTTTCTTTTTCCTACAGTATAAGTTGTATGTAGATCCAAGTATGGAATAGCTCTATTGCTATTTTGGCTTGGTAAAAAAAAGAGCACTAAGCAAAACTATTAACACAACAAGACTATGTACAGTTGATTCAGTTGAAGGCGTCCCTGTATCTGTTTCTTCGGTTTGAGACGATAGTTATCCTCTGATCCTGAAGCATGTTCATCTCGGGAGCCAGCAGCCGAGTATATTGATCAAAATAAAGCAGTTGCTTCAAGAGAAGAGCAAATTCCCTGGGGAACTTGAGTCCATATGATTCACTCACACGTATCTGTTGCAAAATAAGAGAACAGACACTAAGCAAATAATCTGCCAAATCAAGAAGAGTTTGAATTATAAATCAGCCATGCATGCTAAGAATAGAGTTCAAACAACACAATCAGAAGGAGTTTTCATGGCAGACAGTATGAAAGAAAAGCACTATTTCAGGATTTGTCCCTTGCTTCATCAATGAAATGATGTGCGCCCAAAGTTGTTCCATTATGTATTTTGTTTCTCTCATCCGTCTCCTCCAACAAATTTATTTAAGATGAATGAATCAAAAACAATTGATGGTAGCTTACCACATCAAGAAACAATGCATTCATTTGCCTTTCATCAACAACAAGATTGGCAGAAACAGCAGTTGCATTTGTATTAGCATCTCTTGCTGTTGCAACAACTACTTCTGTATCTAATTCCTGCAACATATATAGAAACACAATGTTGTGGTTGGCAGTATTTTAATGAGAACTTTAGAGTTCTACTTCTTTAATCCATTTACAAGACATTGCTTGAATGTAAATTCCCTTTTTCAGGGAGTAATCATTGAATAACCTATTCATCGAGAGACTTACTCTTTTCATACAAGTATAATATAGTATTAGTTTCAAATTATTCTAATATGAAAAAGAAAATTTATAACCAAGCACTGCCCCATAATCGGATTAAAGAAGTGGAACTCAAAAGTTTAGTTATAGGCAGTATTTCAATGTGCACTTGGTAGCTAAGTATTTAGACGTAATAAATGCTTGCCTTAATTGCAGAAAATATCTTTTCCAAGTCTTTAGAGAAGGCCTTGACATCAATATCCTTGCTTGTAGCCCCCATTTCAGTCAAGGCAGATGCCATTGATTCATAATCCTCAGTTGCAATTGATGCCAGAAACATGTCCATAGCAGCCCATGTTTTTGGGGATATCCGCCCAACAATTCCTGTACAACAGATTTTGAGTTAAATTAATGGCCAATGGAGGTACTAGCCCACAAGGACTTAGCAAAACCTTTAAACAAGCAAATATGATTTACTATTTGAGAAATGAAGACATAAGTTTAGTTCTGTTGATCTTATATTGGCCAGCATCTACAAAACCAGTGCCGGATGATATGGCATAATTTCTACAACCAATCCCAATTCTAGCATGTTTTCCCAATTCAGCCATTATATTTCATTATATGTTCTTAACAGATTAGTAAAATAAAATTTAGTAGACAAAATCCATCTGGGTCATATCACGCAACCATTTAACCCAAAAGCGTAAGCTGATAGGCTAAATCCAATTGCAGTATTTTTAACATTTTAACACTCCCCTACACGTGAATGCCCATTGGGCTTGAAGCGGGTACAAGACCCATTTTTACCATTTCTTGAAGTTTAATTCAACAGATAGAGTTGCCACGATTTGAACCTTCGACCTCTAGCCTCTAGGTCCAAGAGGCTTTGATACCATATCATGAAACTGATTTACCCAAAAGCTTAAGTGAATAAGTTAGGTCCAGTCGTAGTATTTATGCCATTCTAGCAGGCCAGCCTGCAGTTGCCATAATTAGCCAACTGCCCTAAACTTCGATAGCTCCTTCTAGCCCCCTCGACCGGGCCAATATGCACCAAATTGCCGCTTGAATGCCATATGTCATCGTTTTGTTAAATTTGACTTTTCAAAGATGTCATTACTACGATTTTCTCTCTCAAACCAGCAACTGACACAAATCATTAGAAAGACACGCAAAAACAACATTATCACATGCAAAGGCAAACCAAAGAAGCTAACATCTATAGACAAGTCACAAGCAACTGCTTCATTTGGATTACATCATTACAGAAATTAATGTCAAATGATTCTGAAGACTTGAAGTAATAAGTTGCAGAAAAATAAAGAATATAATTTCTGAAAGAACCATACCAAAATCGAGAAATCCAATGCGGCCATCACGTAAAAGCCACAAATTGCCAGCATGTACATCTGCATGAAAGGATTCACAAGCAAGCAAACTACCAAACCTGCACCATAATTCAATGTTTGATACATAGGATTTGAGAAATATGCATAAACCTCAAAGCCACACAAACATCAAGGATGCCTTACCACACATTTAGAGCAGTTATAAGACTGGTCTCTGGGTTGGCAACAAGTGAACTTATGGAGTCAAGATCTGTAAGAGGCACTCCATACAGCCTCTCCATGGTCAAAACTCTCCGTGTGCTGCAATATTTGTACACCTTTGGGGCTGTAGCTTGCCTTGTAAGTCTCGTAGCTTGTAAATAATTCCTAAAGGATTCTACATTAGCAGCTTCCTTGTAAAAGTCAACTTCTTCAAGCATGGATTCCCTTATATCTTTTACAATAGCAACCTAAAGAAGGACAGAAAAAAGGTTAATTAGTTAACAGCTAAGAAGTAAAAGCTAGATTGTAATGCATGTACGATAATCAAAAGTCTAGAGTAGTTAACTTTAAAGAATCTTGAGACTTTGTCTATATAAAAATCAAAAGAGGATTTCAAATACATAATAGAGAGTGGATAATCATAGGTACAACTTTAAATGCATACCAATTTTTGAAAATAACATATTAGGTTAACATTCTACCAGAGATGCTCGACTGAGATCAGGGCTCAGGAATTCCAATATGAGACCCACAACATAAATGAAGTTCAAATCTGCTACTAGTACATCTTCTATCCCAGGTTTCAAAACCTTTATGACCACATCTTCTTGGGACCCTCTGAGCCTTGCTCCATGAACCTAAAAAGTGGAAGATAAGCCAAGAATCTTACCATAACCACCAAGCATCATATCTCATGGCACTATTAGAATATAAGGTGGGAGCGAAGATGGAAAATGAGACCAATCCTAAAGCGAGAAAAAATATAATTGTGATGTTGGAAGAGCAAAA
>CAOJBJ010830027.1:0-10965 GCA_948291685.1 Euphorbia celastroides
GTCTTTCCAAATCAAGATTGAAATGGCCGCTCTCCTCAAGATTATCAAACCAATTCTAATGCACGAGTCAAAACCAATCCAATATCTATGTTTCAAAGAAGGCTATACGTTCAAGCTTTGAACTCTATTGAACATATCAATGCGAAAATGCTTGAATTGAATTTACTTCTCTTGAGCTCTTTTCAAGACCTTTTGGAAGAATCCGCTCATTGAGAATCTAATCAAAAAATTCTTATTAACATGTCTGAAGTATTTAAGACTTCAACTACTCTCAAAATGTTAGATATCTATTTAAAAAAGTTTATTAGATGGTAAGAAAGAACTTGAATAGTATAAAGGCAGCTGGATCGCCATTTCCCGCCAAATTCCTCTCTGGGACTCATCAATGGCGTCTTCCAAGACGATCAGGGATTTCTTACAGCCCGCTAAGCGCTTCAAGTTCTCCTCTTCCTCTCCTCCCAAAACCCCCACCTCCCTTGTCGCCGCCGCTGATTCTTCCTCCTCCACCCCCCTCTCCGATGACCAGAGATCTCGCATTCACTTCAACAGGCTGCGCGCCAAATCCAAGAGGAATCTCAATCTCTGCCTTCAATCGGTTTCGAAATCCAAAAGTAAGGCGCTTTCTTATTACCTCTTCTGTTCAATTGCAAACTTTCTAGGGTTCTTTGTCATAAAAATCGTTCCTTTTTTTTCCAGCTGAAGGGCCGGGCTATGTGAAATTGGAGGAGCTACTGGTGGAGGAGACTTGGGTGGAAGCGCTTCCAGGGGAGTTGCAGAAGCCCTACGCGAAAACTCTCTGCAAATTCCTTGAAGCTGAGATCACTAATGGCTCTGTGCCCATTTTTCCGCCTCAGCACTTGATCTTCAATGCTTTGAACTCTACCCCCTTTGACAGTGTCAAGGCTGTTATTATTGGGCAGGATCCTTACCATGGGGTTGGTCAAGCTATGGGCCTTTCCTTCTCGGTTCCGAATGGTGTGAAGGTGCCTTCTAGCCTTGCTAATATTTTCAAGGAGCTTAAGCAGGATCTTGGCTGTTCCATTCCATCTCATGGCAATCTCGAAGCATGGGCTCTTCAGGTGATATCTTCTCCTCTTTTAGTTGCAATATGTCTCTGTTATGCTGATTCAACATTCTTTCAATTCAAAGTGATTTTAAGATGTTATGACTACAACATCAATTTCTTCAGGTTACTATTCCAAAATGATTGATTTTTCAGAATAACGTTTTTCAGTGGAAAAATGCTTTTTTTTTTTAATGTTGCTGTTTATTTCTGATTAGATATTACTGATAATCGTATTTTTCCTTTTGAAAATGTCAGGGTGTTCTATTGCTCAATACTGTCCTTACTGGTAAGAATCTTCATTGTGCCTCTAAGTTGATTTCTGCGATTTTAGGACAATTTTGCAATTGTTATATTCCTTCTTGCAACATCCAAAGTAGAGAAGCATCTTTGGAAAAGCGAAGAATGCGGTGATTTTGTTATCTAACGTATAATATCCTCTGCTACTTCACTCTATTTTGGTAGAAGCGTGGCGCCTATTCTTTTACGAGTTACTTTTCATCATTTCCTTAGTGAGAATGATTGACATAGTTTATCTTTCTCTAGTTTTTCTTGCGTAAAGTCACATCCCGTGTATGCATACGAATTCCTATAATATTAGTCAAATTGCTTTAGGCATGCTGCTTCTTTTCTTCTGATTCAAAGGAGCCCTTACGGTTACAATCATGTTTATAGTTTTAGATAAGCATGGTGAAACGAGTTGCAACTCATGTGGTTTGTGTTGTTTGCTGTATTCAGTTAGGAGTCATCAAGCGAATTCTCATGCTAAAAGAGGATGGGAACACTTTACTGATTCCGCAATCAGAACCATTTCACAGGAAAAGGAAGGAGTTGTCTTTCTTCTCTGGGGTAATTCCGCCCAAGAGAAATCCAGGTGAAGTCAATTAGTTCATTTTACATCATTTCTTATCATCTCGACCGTGCAATAATATGCAACCTTATCAATTGTATTGTGCCTTACTGACTTCTGTCTCTCCCCTTCCTTAAACCGATTTTTCATCATTCTGCTGGATTAATACCAATTGTGTGGGGCAGGTTGATTGATGGAACAAAGCATCACATTCTGAAGGCAGCCCATCCTTCGGGTTTATCAGCAAACAGAGGCTTCTTTGGCTGCAGGTCTAGCTCTCTTTCTACATCATAATTTGTTTAGTAACAAAATTATTGTGCAAAATAAAAACTAAAGTGGATGATGTGACCAGGCATTTTTCGCGGGCAAACAAGCTTTTGGAGCAACAAGGAACTCCCCCAATAGATTGGCAACTCTGATTATAGAATTCACTGCTGGTATTTGTTTTGTCTAGGGCTTTATGTATGCATATTGTAGCCAAAACTAAGCTTCGGGGCTCAATTTATGTATGTGTTTTCTGCCTTATCTGACATGTACAGTCCTGCCTCTTTTGGCTGCCAGAAACTGCAATTTCGATGTATCTGCTTTTGCTAGATGCAAAAATTTGATTTCTAATGTAACCGTTGTTGCCCTTAGTTCCTTCGTAGTGCTTTCTGGTATGAGCATTGCGATAAAGATATCAATGGAAAGAGATGTTTATTTGGGAAGGAATGGCGAATTCTTTCACTAAAGTCTGCATTCGTTGATCAATGAATAAAGTATACTTCTGAAGTTTAAGCTTCTTCTTTTCCTGGCTGTTACTCCACATTTAAAGGTCATTATGATATCTGCCGCTGCTGCTGCTCTTCTTAAGTTCAACAAAACTCGGGGTTGGTTCATTCATCTGGTGTTTGTACTTCAATTTGATTTGCTAAGTATATTAGCGTGATGGTGTGTACCTTTGACATGGCTTTAAAATGGTATTGGCTAGACTGTTACAATCACACATGAAGTTTTCAACCCCAACTTTAAAAGTGTGCTGAAAAGTTCACATACAAATCATTCACACGTGCTGCTTATGTTGCTTTTTGGAGGAAATGAGGCACTTGTACATCAGCAGCATACTCTCTTATCCAGCCCTATTCTTTTCCATTGAATGTATAACAGGAACTTAATAAAACTAAAACTTATATGAAACTTGTTAAACTTTTAAGTTTATTTGAAATTTATTGAAACTTAATAGATGCTCAAAGAAAATTAATTGAAACTTTTAATAAAACTCAATTGAACTTAACTTAACTATATTGAATTGAACTGAATGAAGTATAAGTAAAAAATAGAAACTTTATATTGAGGTACATTTTTAATGAGGTACATTTTTAATTTCAATTCAAATCCAGAGGCTCGTCATTTTCAAAATAATTTCCCATTTTTGGCACAAATGACTATTTTAAACATAAGCGATTCGACAAGCCCAAGCCCAAGTCCATTGGTTGTCTCTTATAAAGGAAAATGGCGGCAATTTTCTTCTCTCCATCTCTTTCCTGCAACTTTTAAAACAACCTAGGTCCAAAATGGAGGTGAGAGAATGGATCGACGGAGATGAGAGCGGCAGAGAGATGCTATCTAGGCTTCTCACTGATCGCCCCTACATGCATCTTCCTCCTCCTTTTCACAAACTTCCTGTTCGCGTCGGCAATGTACTCGAGCTTCTCGGCCCATCTCCCTCTGCCAAAACTCATATCCTTATGCACTCCGCCATCAATTGCATCCTTCCTCAATCTTGGAACGGTGTGCATTATGGTGGATTCGGCCATTTGGTCTTCTTCATTGATTTGGACTGTCGTTTTGATGTCTTGCGCCTATCTCAAATGCTCAAGAATCGGATTCTTCTAGCCAACAGTAACCCTTCCTCTGCTTTTTTCTAGAGGTGTCTGTTTCCATTTTGTTGCTGTTATTAGTGCTGATTACTGTTTAATAACGCCTCTTTTGTACTAGGATCAGGTCACTGCAACGCTGAGAACCACTCAAATGTTGATTGTGATGAGGATTTGTTTCTGGATTGCATGAAACGATTACTCTATATCAGATGCTATGATAGTCTTGAATTTCTCGCCACTCTCAAGGTCAGAAGCAATTTCCCTGTATGCCCTGAAATTTCATTGCTTTCCCACCTAATTATTTTGTCCGTGCGTGTTTATACCATAATGTCTATAGACTAATAAGCTATTGAGGACTATTTTATTGCTTGTTTTGGTTTAAAAAGATGTGGAATATGGTTGAAACTTGTTTGTTTGCTATCCTATCTAAGTTGCTTCCTCTTCAAGCAGGAATGGATCCAGTGCTACAGTACAGTGGGAGAAAATATACAACTAATTACAACTTTAGTTATACTGTTAAAGTTCACATGAGAAATTCAATCTCCTCAAGATTTGAAAAAAGTGAAACAGTTGCCTGAAATTGAAAATTTGTTTATGGTGTTCGGGAATAATATAAATACTAAGATTGGGCCTCACTTGTCCGCTTAAGCTTTTGGGTAAAACAGTTCCATGATAGAGGTGTGGTAGAGTGAGGGAAAATTATATAGTTGCAAACTTGCAACATAACATTTTCAAAGTTCTGATATGAGATATAATCCGAAATTGAGATTACATGTACAATTGTCCCTGCCTTCAAGGATATGAGTGTAACTAAATGAAATCTGGTTAGTCTATTTTTCTAATGCTAAACTTGTTTTACTGTTTTTAATGGAGGTAAATAATGCAAATGTCAGATGGCAGCTCAAAATTCAAACTCACAGATTTGTATATTGCTTATGCCTTATTAAATAATGGTCTTATTCGTCATTCATGTTTAGTTATTAATATTGATTTACATACAACGGTTATTTCACTTTGACGATATTGATGTTCATTAACAGACTTTGAATCACCAACTTCAAAAAGAAAAGGAAACTCAAGGAATTAGAGTGAATTTCATGATGATTGACAGGTTTCCTCAAAACTGTAGAATATTATCTTTGAATATTTGCAGAAGTTCCTTATACATATACATTCATCTGTATTTGTATACAGTTATATCATTTGTAATAAAATAAATCAAGAATTATGATTGTACTTGGTTACTTCTCCTTGAAGGATAGTTCAGGGTGCTCTATGTTGTTCTATGAAAAAAACGAAATGGCCAAGTTCTTCATTTCATGCTTGAGAAACAAAGAAAACAAGAGAAAAAGAAATGTACTATTCTATTTTGTTTTCAAGATTTACTTAAATTACTCTGTGTTGACCTTGAATATGGAAAAGTACATGCTTAATGCCCAGAAGAAAAGTATTTACGTGGAGAAGTGATATTACACGTTCTAGTTGATTTTCTGTTTAAGTTGTAAGTGAGGTTTGCAGCATGAGAAAACTTTTAATAAGGAACAAAGCTATTGACACTTGCTAATTTGACTGACATGTTTTATTCCTGTAGTATTGGAGCTTTTCATTGGACAGATCGGTCATCAATGTCACTGAATTGCCAGGCTGACAACAGGTGATTATATATTATATTGTTTGATTAGGAGTAAGATTTGGCAGGGTGTGACTGAGTTGAGTAAAGCCAAAATTGTGATTAGCCTGAGCTTGATTCTGCTGCAAAACTTTAAATTCAGTTCAAGCTGAGCTTGATGAGATACTCTAGGTACATGGTTTGATTTTTTCACGATTAACATTTACATTGAGATTGGTTAAGCACTTACAATATGCTTGTTGCCTTATTGAGCTGCGTACATCACTCATTTAATACATTTCAGTTATACATCCATATAATAGTAAAAGAATTAAATCACTATACTGGCCAACTGAGTCATATGATGTTGTCAATACTATTTATGTAGTGCACTGTGCACAGCATTTGGTTTGATTCATAGTTATTGTTTACAATGGAAAACAACTAACGCTTTCATCAATTCATGTCATGTTTGATTGATAGGAAAATCATTTCTCTCCAGAATGTGACTACTACTGTTGTTGAGGAGATCAAAAAGCTTTTGTTGGCACATCCTATGATTGTTATTGCAACAAAAGCAACCAGTCTTGGAAACAAGTATGCAAGAAATGAGGTCCAATGGTGAGTTATATAGAGGCCAAACTGTTTGCCTCCCCGATTTCGATTATGTGCTTTTCTGTTTCTTGACTGAGCAGAAACTAGAAAGAGATTGCTTTAGGTCACATGTAGTCAGTTTGAGCATGATTGCTTTTGTTTACTGGAAATAACTGTTCTAAACATTTCTTTTCTTTTTTCTCTTTTTGACTATTTCATTACTAGACCATCTTGTTTAGGCAAAGTATCCAGTGCATCACATACCAAAAAAGTCAGACTTACCTTTTCCCTACTGACATGTTGGCATGATTCTTAACATGTTCTGAATCTGGTTTGTTGAGAACTGGTATTGACCTCTAATTATGATCATCAATGTTAACAGACATGGTTCTTTTTCCTTTGATCAGATTTTATGCGAGAGGTTATGTTTTCATGTATCAATGTTGCATGCAGATTCTGGTAATATAGTTATAGAAGTTGTTTTTCGTCTACTAAATTACATGTTATACCTGCAGTTTCTCTTTCAGAAAGGTGTGCATACATGTTATATTTTTGCGTCTTGGTTCCATTGTCTTCAATTACTTGTAAAAGAAAAATATTCTTGATTCATTCAGTATGTGTAAAAGGTGTGATTTACAATTTTGTTCAGCTTTCTAATGCTATTTGTTAATACAATAATATTGTGTGGAAGGAATCTCAAGAGGCTGCATTCAATGGATTATGCAGCTTACCGTGAGTATATGCCTTTGGTCTGGCAGGTAATTTCCTTGCTTATTGGCTTGATTAATGTTCCATGCCTTCTGTTTTCTTGTGAGAAATGTCACTGCATTCCGTGGAAAAAAATCTGCTGTCCCCTAATTTGGTGTCCCTTAGCGTGTGACCCATTCAATTTTTGACATTTGTAAGTCACATAGGATAGAGAAAAGAAAAATTAGAAGGTTATGTATCATCCGATTGTTACTTCCGCATAGCTGGAGGTCTTGGAAAAAGCATTCTTTTGGATGAGGTGTTTACAGTTAGTAGTTGCAATGCATTTTTAAAATGCGAAAAGTAAGGGATCAACTCGTCTACCTTGTTACATCCACTTGATTAATTTATTGTCTTTTATGGTTTAATGTGAAGCATGCTAGATATAAAACACCACTATACAGCAATAATGTAAATTACTACGTTAATCCAACTTTGAAAAAAAAGATCATGAATATTGTGCCAATTTTGTCCATTGAAGATATAGTTGAACTCAAGTTTAAACTGTTCTGCATGACTTCCAAGTGTGGGATCAATCCTATTTTTTTTATCAAACCCAGTGATTAAAAAGGCAGAGGGATTGCAAAATAAATAGAATTAGGGGTGGGTAACTGGAACAATAAATCTGAATGGTAACATGAATTGTATATAGCAAAGGGAGGATGGTAATATTCAGATTTTCACATGCATATTTTTTGGGTTTATAGTGTGGCTATAACAGGTTGATGCTAGATAGATAAGTAACAAGTTCTGACAGACGATTCACAGAAAAACTTATTTAAATAATGGGTGAAATAAAAGTTCTACCTGTCACGTCCAGAATTCATTAGGAGTCGTAATAAGGTTCCTCTACGAATTGTTCGATGTAAAGAAATGATTCACCCAACTTAGAGAAAGAACTGCCCCTAATTTTGTATTAATTTTCTAAGGAATGAATTCAGAGCATTGCAAAAAGTTAATCTTAGTATATCTAGTTGATCCTAAAGTGAGATATACTGGTAACACTGACTTAATTGATGAAGACTTGAACAAGGCTTTTTAAGGAAGCAAAGCTAAAAATCAGAGTACCCCTTAAACAAGTTGATCGAAGTAAACCTGACCGCTATTCCTTGATTGCTCGGGATTCAAATTGAATGGTAAATCCTTAGTTTGACATATTCATGGATGAATGTTACTTTACAGTGTAGATGACAGGTTTCATGTTGAAACCAGTCAGGTGAAAATGTTAATGACATACTTCTAACTGTTTCTTTGGTCTAGTTGCTATTGTATGGTCCATGAATATCTCTCTGCTTCGTTTGCTTGCACTTTTATTTACTTCAATTATCTAGTGGCTAGAGTCATGTTTTACTAGAATTCGTTGCAAACTCTGACAAACTCCTATTATATGCGCAAAAATAATTACCTTGTCCTTGAGCTGAAATAGACATAATTATTTTAAAGTGTGCTTTATTAATTTTGCAAAACCGTAGCGTTTCTAGATATAGGAAATCTAACACAATCTAGATCCACACTTCCCTTTATTGTACTTCTAATGATGCTTTGTGATTGGTGCAGTCCTTTGTCACACTCAGAGTACTTGTACGAACTGCAGGTTCTTAAGCTCATATGTTGTATAATATCAATATTCTCTCGTCCGATGCTTCTTGTTATTCATCCTCCACATTGAACTAGTAGCGTGCATGTTGTAATGGTTTTGCAGATGATCATATCGCTGCTGATAATAAGGTTGTGTACTTGTCAGAGTGGTTACTACCATCACTGGGCTTTGCAGATAAGTTTGTTGTGGAAGATGTAAGAAAATATGCGGGTTTCCATATTTTGAAATGGTTGTCCTCAAGGATCTTAACCGTGTTCTTATTGTTCATCCCCTTGTTCCATTCACAATGTACAGGCCGGCATCTTCTGCATTTGATGATGCATATTTGCAAAAACATTCAACTGCACGGTAAGAGGTGAGTTTTCTTGTGAAAACACACAAACAAAATACCGAGCCATTGGTTAATTGATCTGTATTCTCATATTGCTGCCAATGTTCGAAGGTTGATTTGAAATACGGACTGAATATTCTGCCAATAACAGATGATTGTTAAGAGTTGTATAGCGTAGTACCCATATGAATATCGTGCAAATGTATGATGGTATCCTGGCCTGAGGATAACTAGTGGAAGCTTTAATTTAGAAGGGAAAAGGAGAAGACATATAGCAACTGATGAGCCGAGTCGAGCTAGAGCCAAACTCGAGCCGAGCTTTTTTCGAGCTTCATTCGAGCGAGCTTACTCGAGCCTTATTCGAGTTTCGGTATTTCATTTAATTTTAACATGTATAAGATAAGTTTTGAGCTTGACTTGAGTTTAAATTATTATTTAACCGTATAAATTAGCATATTATATATTTCTTATATTTTATATATAATGATTTGAAAAATGAATTAGGATAATTGAAGTGAGTAACACTATATACAAATCAGATAATAAAATGGGTAAAACATGGACTGAGCTTTATGGGTCTCTACTCCCAATCCTTATATAATTTAATTATATTGTATATTATATTATATGTACAATGAATCTTTATTTAATTTTATAATTTATTATTTTTCAAACTTCCAATCGAGCTTGTTTTCGAGCTTTATACCGAGCCTGATCACGAGTTTCATATCAAGTTTGTTCGCGAACTTTCGAGTCGAATACTGTATTGTTCAAGCTCTGTTCATTTAACAGACCGAACTTAAAATTTTGTTTAAACTTGTTCGTTTACCCTTTACAAATTATGCCATTGTTATTTGTTAGTAGTCTATCTTAAAGGCTATATCATTCTTTAGTTAAAAAAAATATCAATAAAAAATTATTTGTCCATAACGCACTATCAAAATTGTAGTCATTTTATGACGGTTAATGACCAATTCAGATTAAATAATATATTAGAACGATTATCTCGTTTATTTTTCTCACCCACCATAATGTTTTCTAGATTGATTGTTAAATATAGTAACCACATGTGAATAATTAATAAATACTTAAAGAGATTGAGTTTCGAATTCAAGATCTTCTATCAACATATTAAAAAGTGTACCACTTGACTAAAGGTCAATTGGTAATAATATGGCCTTCTATAATGAATTTATCAAAATTGAATGAAAACCTGCTAGATGTTTTAGTAAATATGGAAAGGAAAAGAATGACATAAAATTCTAACTAAAGTATTTAATTGCTGATAACCTATAAATCAAACAAACTAATATGAAACTATAGATAATAATAGTGCTTAAAGATGAAAGTTGTAGACTCGATAGATTCCAGGTCCAAATCACATATAGGGCGAGTTAGAATTTTTTTTCCATTAAATATAAGTTTAAATGAGGCAATTTCTCTTTTTAAAAACAATATTAATAATATTTATTACTTAAAGTCTCCTAAAGGGTGGTAGCTCAGTTGGCAGAGCGGAGCTGCAGATGATCTGATGGTCACGGGTTCGAACCCCACCACCCGCTAGGAGACTTTAAGCCTTAATTCGCAACCCGGTCGAGCAGGATTAGTCAGATCCCGCCAAAGGTGGGTTCAGAATACTTATTATTATTATTATTATTATTATTATGATTATTATTATTTCAACAGAGATATTAAATGAAAATATTTGTAGTTCAATATGTTACTTTAGATGCTTCGATAGAAATGTGGACACGTGTTACTTTTCTCGATTGATTGGATTCTTTCGTATTGTTTTTTTTAATAATTAGTAAATTTTTGAAACGTGTTTGTGGGAGGTCTTGACTTTTGTATTGTTTTATGAACATTGATAGTGTGTGAGAATTATATTGTTAAGCATATAATTAATTAGAGTTGTAAAAGAATATATACAAGTTTAGAAATTCAATATACATTATTAAAAAATTTCTTGTGAATTTGGTTACAAGATTGTGAAGAACTTATAAATTATTTATTTTCATGCCTCCTTTTTTTCATCTTTGTAGGTATGGTTATTGGTTTTCCTTTTATGTAATTTTTCTGATAAGCATCGAGACATATTTTATAGTGATTTTATTTTTTTAAAAGTATCTTTAATTTGTTCTTATTATTATTAGAGCAGTGAGATGAAATTTAATCCAAAAATAATAATCAATAATTAGCCGCTTTAAAACATAAAAAATGTCTTGGAGTGTGGCTCTCAAACCCTCCTAAAAACCCTCATTCTTCTTCTCCTCTCTCTATCTGTTTTCCGTTTATCAAAGCTTCAATTGAAG
>CAOJBJ010830342.1:0-14259 GCA_948291685.1 Euphorbia celastroides
ATGTTTTTTGAAATTGGTATAAGACTTATATCTTTTTTAAAATCGGTATAAGAGTTATACCTTTTTCAAAATAGGGATAATAATTTTGTTCAAATAGTGTAAAAGTAATATACCTTTTTTGAAATCGGTATAAGTCTTATATCTTTTTCGAAATTGAGATAAAAATTTTACCCAGATAGTGTAAAAGTAATATACCTTTTTCGAAATTGGGATAATAATTTTACCCAGACCATGTAAAAGTAATATACCTTTTAAAAAACAATACAAAAATTTGAAAAAATGAAAAAAAAAATTCGTCAAAACTATATCATCATGGATCTTGTTTTAACGATAAAAATATAAAGAACAAATATTCGAAAAAATCGTGTCAAAAAAATCAACGGTTTGAGAGTTATGGCCGTTTAAAAATTCAAAAATCTGAATGAATGAAGAGAGAGGTAGTGGGACCACTCAAAAACAAGAAAAACTCAAAATCTAGTAGTTTTATAAAAGAAGTAATATTTTTGTGAAAAAAATAGTATTTCTAAATATATTTTACTCCAAGTAGTAAAACTATAAATACATCCCTTGAACTAGTATTGTCTACAATTCCCCTCTATTAATGGGTCAAGGCAATATATAATGAACGCTAGAAAGATTGTAAAGAGAGAGTATAAAGTTTTACTAGGAGTAAAAGGTAATTTTGACAGTAACTTATAAAGTACTTTTATATCGAAATTTAAAGTTTATGTACCACTTTATTAGTAAAAGTAAATTTTAGGATCATAACTCTAATCTCAACCGTCAAATTAAAACCTTTACCACTATGGATGTTACTTAATAAGATAAGCGGGGTACCATATAACTTTCATAATAATACGAAATTTATCTGATGCTTAATAAGATTAACACTTGACAACGCCTAGGTTTAGAATCTTTAGATGACCAAATAATCACTTATTTTTTTTGTAAAAGTATAACCAAAAATATAATTTTGTATCTACTAAGTCGAGCATATATTGTCTTCATCAAACCAATATCAAGAGCTCGAGTAAAGCCAACCGATCTTTATCTAATTAAAACATCTCTTACCACTTTGGGTGTTATCATACATATATATGTATATTTATTTTTCAGTCTACATAAGTAAATAAATATACGTTAGTATAGATGTGATGAACATTACAAAGATATTTTTATACTAATAACCTACACCGTGTATTATGTATACAATATCTAACTTTTTCGAACATGTTGGCGAGCTTAGTAAACGAGCCTATTCGTAATTCTTTCTTGCAAGTATATTCTATTTTATCGAGCATGTTCACGAATTTTCAAGTCCGGTATTTATTACTCAAGTTTGACTTGTTTATGATGATGAACTAAACATTATGTTCACAGACAAGTTTTTTTATTGATAAATCAAGTTTGAGCTAACTTTACCGAACTGAATATCTTTCACGAGTAGATAAATTGATTGGTAGCCCCATTAATATCCTCTTTATTATAAAATAACCTTACTATATTTGCAAATAATTTATACATCTCGACGGGGTGTTTGATGTGTATTTGTACTAGTTATTGATGCCTAAACGGGTGATACTCATATACATTTCATCCGATGACTTATTAGTATATTTAACAACTCGGTTTAAGCCTGAAGACAATACGAAGGACATGGCTATTGAACCCACATTTGAAAGCAAAGTACTTTAACGATGCACAATTCATAGCGTGGAAAGCAATAAAAGGAAACTAATGGTACATGTAGGGGTGAGATTCAGTTTTATCAAACTGAACCAAACTAAATTGCTTCAATCGATTTATCAAATTTTTATTATAAATTTTACCGTAAGCTCTCCTCTAACTACAGAAACTACTTCGATTCAAGCAGGTCAATTTAATTTGATTCGATAGAATCAAATGTTCTCTCTTATCTACTTGTAATGTACATTAATCAGAGCAATAGTATGTACTGATTAACTATTCAAATAATTTTATATTGATTATTTCTAGAACAAATTGGTTATATCATAAAAAAAATGTTATAAAAATGCTAACGAATTTTGAGGTGAGTATATTCGTTTAAACAGATGGTGATACTTTATAAAATAATTGGGTTAGCAACTTGTTTTTCTCAAATATTTTTGAGGAAAAATGATTGAAATTGACTTTATGGACTTCTTTTTGAAGAATTAAGGCCAAATGTTTATATGGGCCAACGTTCCACCAAGTTCTAGAAGTAAGTGTCAAAGGCCTTTTTTGTAGTTTTGTATGATATTTTGAAACTTTATTTTACATTAAGTTCAGCACTTATAATTTTTCAACAACTGATTTTTTTCTTATTAAATAGCTTAGTCAACTCAAATATGGACATCTCAACTTAAAAGATCTATCCTCACAATTCTATCCTAAACATCAGCATTAAGAAGGAATTTTTCTAATTTACTTCATACGACCTTACATAATGATAATCAAGAATTTCAATAAAATATATTTATATTTTTTTTATTGTATAATATGCACGAGTTTTTTCAAAATATTATTTAGTTTACAACGCAATATTTTAAAAGACACTTTAATTTATTGTATATAAAAAAAAGCTTATGAAGTTTTCAATGAACTCCTATCCATTGACAATTAAGATTTGGGATACTTTTCCGCTATTTAGGCTATTAATTACAGAGTGCATTATAATTTGTTATGTTTTGGGCATTGTTATATAAAATATAAATAAGTTAAGTGCTTGTTTAGTTAGTGTTAGTATGAGCTTATTTTATTATACTAAGAAGTTCGTCTCACAAATTTAAAATAACATGTTTTATACAAATCTCGACTTTTGATATCAAATAAAAATTGGCCAAATATAGAACATTAAACTAACTTTTTTTGTAAATAAAATAATTAAAGCAATCACAATATAACATTCACCGCTATTTTTCAATCGAAGATTATAATCAATAAAATTTAAGAAACAATTGGAGTTATAATACTAGTTGTATAAAGGCAAAGTTAGATTCTTTACTCATTGAACATGAACACGAGAGAATACAAATAAGCTAAACTTGTTTCAATATATAAGCTCCCTAATATAACAAATTAGTCTAAAATAAGGCATTAAAAAGTATGTTAACCAAAATTAAGCCTCAAATAAAACCTCAAAAAACACTTGTTTGTAGTTTGACATATAAATTCAGAAGCCGAACGAAGAAACAGAACAAAAAAATCACAGTCTAAGCTTTCTGATCCATTCTTCAGGTAAGCGGCAAATCAAGTTTTAATTTTCTCGTATGGGTTTTGAATTTGAAATATGTTCGTTTCTTCCTCCATTTCTCTCAGATCTTTAAGCTTTTTTCAGATTTCATTTGAGCCCATTCAGTAATTTTGCTTTTCATTGTAGTGCGGGTAAGAAAATGCGTTTTTATCGCTTAAATCTCTTCGTTGATGGATTTTTAGATATGGGTTTTGGTGTTGTCTTTGTTTCTTGCTCAATATTTGTCAAAGTTTCAAGCTTTTGAAACCTTCTAATTGATTTTGTATCTCATTTTAAGGGCGCGGTGAGGTTCAGAGAATGGGATTACACGTTTGTTTCAATGTGTTTTACTTTTCTTAATTTCGTGATTTTTGGTTGTTTTGTTGCTTGTTTGGAGCGATTTCTGCAGTTATTGTGAAATCTGACTTGCTAGGGTTGTGTTTTTCATGGAAAAGCTGTAGATAGTCTCGTTTGAATGTGATTAGTGTTTTCCATCTATTAAGCTTGTGATTTTTTGATGTTTTGTTGCTTCTTCAAACTGATTTCTGGTTTTTGAATCGTTTATTTCTGTTCGTTCAATGGGATTGATGTACTTAATTTCTCAATTTTTGGTCATTATATTGCTTGGTTGGAGTAATTTCTGCAGAAACTGTGTTATCTGACTAGTTAGGTTGTGTTCTTCATGTATAATACAGGAAATAGTGTCTTTTAATGTGGTTAGTGTTTTCTGTTTCTCAGTTTTGTGAATCTTGGATGTTATTTTGCTTGCTTGAACTGATTTCTGCTGAAATTGTGAAATCTAACTAACTAGGTTTTGCTCTTTGTGCTAATTAGGTTACAGAGAGAACATAAATGGACACAGGAGGCAATTCTCTGCCTTCAGGTGCAGATGGAGTAAAGAGAAAAGTTTGCTACTTTTATGACCCAGAAGTGGGAAATTACTACTATGGGCAAGGCCACCCAATGAAACCCCACAGAATTAGAATGACTCATGCTCTTCTAGCCCATTATGGTTTGCTCCAGCACATGCAGGTTTTGAAGCCATTTCCAGCTCGAGACAGAGACCTTTGCCGGTTTCATGCTGATGATTATGTGGCTTTTCTTCGAAGTATTACCCCTGAAACTCAGCAGGATCAGCTCAGGCAACTCAAGCGGTTCAATGTGGGTGAAGATTGCCCGGTTTTTGATGGGTTGTATTCGTTTTGCCAGACTTATGCCGGTGGCTCGGTTGGTGGTGCTGTTAAGTTGAACCATGGCCTTTGTGATATTGCTGTTAATTGGGCTGGCGGACTTCACCATGCTAAAAAGTGTGAAGCTTCGGGGTTTTGTTATGTTAATGACATCGTTCTTGCTATCTTGGAGCTTCTTAAGCAGCATGAGGTCTTGTCTAACTCTTTTGTGTCTGTCTTATTATTTCGATTTTTAGTGCTCGATTTCGTGCTGTTTTTTACCAAGAATTTTCATAACTTGTCAATTCTTTATTGCAGTTATTTGTTTATTTTTTTGCATTTTATAGCTAATAATGTTAGAAGTACTGTTGTTGTTGGTTGATTTGGATGATTCAACAACAAAAGTTAACAGGGCTAATGAGCTTCACCACACACTATTGGACCTTTTATTATGTTTTGGAGGTCGCTATTGCACTTAATCATTTTTTTCATTGCACCAATGTCATAGGTTAACAGGGCTAATGAGCTTAACTCTATTATGTCTGCCTTTTTATTTTGATTTTTAGTGATTAGTTTTGTGCTATCTTTTATTAATGAATGTTCATAATTTATCATTTTTTGCAGTTTTTTTGTTTATTTTTTTCGTTTTTTGTTTGCATTTTGTAGCTGATACTATTAGAAGTAGTATTTTTGTTGGTTGATTTTGATGATTAAATGGCATAAGTTAACAGGGCTAACGAGCTTATTCACACTCTATTTGAGTTTTTACTACATTTTGGAGGTTAACATGTTACTTCATCATTTTTTCTTTGCACAATGTCAGAAAATTTGTCGGTGATTGCTAACTAGTTTTGGTTCATTTGTAAATCAATTGGTATTTACTTGAAATGTGCGAACTTTAGATAAGCCGGAAACAATGGGGATGGAAATTTGCATTTCAAGACATTTTGTTAGGGTGTATTTTTGTGGTGTATTTTTGTTCCTAACTGTTGAAAACATTGTAGTATTTTAGATCAACCAATAAGTTATTTGCTTTTTGACATCTTCCAATATCTTTTTACAGCGTGTTCTCTATGTGGACATTGACATTCATCACGGCGATGGAGTAGAGGAGGCATTTTACACAACCGATCGAGTCATGACAGTTTCCTTTCACAAGTTTGGTGATTACTTCCCAGGAACCGGAGATATACGTGATATTGGATATTCCAAGGGGAAATACTACTCCCTTAATGTCCCATTGGATGATGGAATTGATGATGAAAGCTACCACTCTCTCTTCAAACCGATTATGGGAAAGGTAATGGAAGTGTTCAAGCCAGGTGCTGTGGTTCTTCAGTGTGGGGCCGACTCGTTGTCTGGGGATCGATTGGGATGCTTCAATCTTTCAATCAAGGGCCATGCTGAGTGTGTCAAATTCATGAGGTCTTTCAATGTGCCGTTGTTGCTACTTGGTGGCGGCGGTTACACAATTAGGAATGTTGCTCGATGCTGGTGCTATGAGGTAAATGTTACTTTTTTGGTAACGTGTCAAAAATGTACTCTGGACCCTTTTGCCCTTGTGCTATTGATATTTTTTGGGAAAAACTATCTTTAAGACTACCTTCGAGACCTTATGGTATTACCCGTTTGCCCATTTGATCCTTGTGCTATGGATGTTACCTATTTGGTTCTTGTGTTGTTCACTCTATTCCCTTTCTGTAGTATCTATAAAAAAATTTGACTACAAAAGGCTAAAGAAAATAACAGATTGCAAAACACGAGGACCAAATAGATGACTGTTGCATAACATAGGGACCAAATGATGAAGAATCCCATAGCATAGGGACCAAAAAGGTAAGAAATTGGATAGCACACCAAATGGGTAAATGGGTATAATAGGTATAGCACAGAGCTTAAAAAGTTGTTTGTGACCATTTCATTACCCTTGTGCTTTTGAAAAATGCTCCAAATGGCCCAAAATAAGCACATTCTGTCATATTCACTTAACAAAATTGTGAAGACCGTTTTTTTAGAAACACGTCCATTGGTCAACATATCATAAGATATAGAGAAATATCTTGATACATTCAGACTAAAGGCTTTTCTGCCCTGGTGCTATCAATTTTTGCCTGTTGATAGCTCAGGGGGCAAAAAAGTCTGGTCCAAATTAATTGTGTTCGATACTTTGTCTTTAGCTCATTGACTATGCTAAATGTTTTGCGTAAATCAGACCGGAGTAGCACTTGGTATTGAAGTAGATGACAAGATGCCACAACACGAGTATTATGAGTACTTTGGTCCCGATTACACCCTCCACGTGGCTCCTAGTAACATGGAAAACAAGAATTATCGCCAATTATTGGATGATATTCGGGTTAAACTTCTCGATAATCTGTCTAAACTTCAGCATGCACCCAGTGTTCCCTTTCAGGAAAGGCCTCCCGATACCGAGATCCCAGAGGTATGAACGGTTCACGCCCTTTTCAAGTTAACATTTTTCCGGTGAACCAAAATGTACCTCTAATAATCAAAGAGAATCTCCTATAAGTACCCTAAAAGGTAGAAAATTGCTCACCCTTTCCCTACTATACAATGGTATCCTGAAAGTTGTTTGGTAGAAGATGCTTGTTTCATGATGCTTTGTTACAGTTGATTGTTGAACTTCTCTGGTTTTGTTTATTTATTTTTTTAATTAGTGTTTGAATTTTCTCGTGTTTGACTGAAATGAGCAGGGAGATGAAGATCAGGAAGATCCAGATGAGAGATGGGACCGAGATTCTGACATGGATGTAGATGAGGATCGGTATATGATTATGCTCTCTTCGATTCGCTTCCTTAATAATGAATTAGGGTAGATATTGCATGGAATTTAGTGTATTATGTTCTTTAACATTGTGGTTTTTTCAGCAAGCTTTTACCAGGGAGAGTCAAAAGAGAAGTAGTTGAGCCCGAACCAAAAGATCCGGTATGTTATTCTTGTTGTTTGCCAAAAAGAGTTGAACTTTAAGAGGATGAATGAAGGCGCATCAAATGTCATTCTGTTTGTTGTTTCGGTTTTTGCCTCTTGGATATCTGATGAATGAAGTAGTTGATCCTCTTTTTAGTTCTAATTATTATTAACTTGTCATTGAAATCTTAATGACCTCATTTTCGGATAGATGAACTAATACCAATCAATTAGTTTGAGCATCATTATTAGAAGCTATTTCCCCTTAATCCAAATCTTAGGCCAGATACACCATTTACCTCTGAAGTTGTCTCATTTCGACTATTGTCCCTTGAACTTTTTGAGACGGTTGTCGTTCCCCCTTAAATTTGCAAAAAGTGCACTAGTTTTCCCCTCGAATGATGTGGTGGCCTTTGGTTGATCTTTTTACAAAAAAGGATTTTTCCGATTTTTTCTCTCCAACTAGAAGCTGGTAGATGACACTCTGAGACAAACTGATTTATTTTTTGCAAATTTATGGGGGCAGTGCGAAGTGCTTTAAAGGTTAGAGAGGCAGTCTGCTATTTGGACCAAGTTTAGGGTCCTAGTGATGGATTTAGCCCGAATCTTATCATATGGTTTAATATTATCGTATTTGGCATATTTCAGTGCATTTCTTTTAGCATGTGTTAAAATCGATGTTTTAACGAGCCACCGTTGCCATTTGCAGGAAAGTCAAAAAGGAACAGCTGAGCATGCAAGAGGGTTTGAAACTACAGTAGTCGAGTCTGCCAATGCAAAGGTAATGCTTTTGCTCAAGCATTTCTGCATTTGTTGTGAGAGTTCTTTTTTTATATCTATTCATTTTTATGAATCGAAATGTATTGGTTACAGGCGGTTGCTTCAGAAATGAGTGCTATGCAAATCAACGAACCAAGTGTGAAAGTTGAACAGGAAAACACAAACAAGCCGCCCGATCAACTGTTCCCTAAATCGTGATTTCATTCGCCAAAATCACTGAGCCAATGTTTACATGTTTATAACCACGCCTGCTAATATGCCTTTGTATGCATTGCACATTGCCTGGTTATTTAGGATTCGGACAAGCCATTTAAGTTTATCAGTCAATTAAAAAACGGAAACAGTTTTGTGTTTGTTCTTTGTTGGTTTCTCCATCTGTATGTTACTGTCCGCAAATTCTGAAGGCATTTTAAATTTCTGTGCAGTAGTGTTTTGCTTTTTAAGATGTCAGAAAACATTTTATTACCCATGTTTTTAACTATTTCAGGAACAAAATTTTATCAAGAACTACACTGAATTTAGTGAGTAAGTACATGCATCTTTTTACAAAATTCAAGGTTTCACAAATGCAGAAACATATTTACAAAAGCTTCCTCTAGTGTTATCTGATCTTCCGTATTTACAAATGGAGCAATTAATCGTTTAACAGACTACACAACGAATCCTGGCTGAGCCCTTGATCAAAATGCCCAATGATTTGAGAATCTCTGGATGTCAATTTACCCTAGTAAAACCGAGTTTGTGCAGTTTCGGGTTCTTATGTACTGTATCGTGGACCACACCAGTGAAACCAACGAAGAAGAAATGCTATCCTTGCCAAACTACTTCGAAGCATTATCTGATGGATTCCCTGGCTGCTAGAGCTCTGCATCTAACCCGAACCAGCAAAGTAAACAAAACAAAAAAAAAAGTCAGTCCAATGCACGATGAAATGTGCACAATACATGAGCCTATTTTTACATTTTTCCTTGGCTTAATGCATCAACAGGAGCTCCAGCTTGTCCCCAGAAACCCGTTGTCTCCTCCAACTTTCAAAGTGGCCCCGTAAGGACCTCAACTTTCAAAAAGCGCACCACCTTACTCCTTTTGTGCCACATGTCAACATGTGGTTGATTTGATTTTTCAAGATATCACTTTATTATATTTATCCCTCCATTCAGAAGTTGACACGTGGTACTAAGGGCCTTGTTTGGCTCACTTTTTGAAAGTTGAGGCCCTTCTGGGATCACTTTGAAAGTTTAGAGAGGCAGGAACCATTGTTGAATGTTGATGCACTAAGCCTATTTCCTTCTGAAAAAGGACTAATCACATAGCACAGAGGCAAACTGTCAGTCAGTCACTATTAGACTTAGGAACTGAACTGCTAAAGACAGTCGGGGACTGCTTGTTATAGTCAGTGGAAAAGACAATTATCCCCTTACAAAACAAATTAAAAGAATTTAGACAATGGCGTTTTGGCCAAATTCGAACACCTATTTATCTTAAATTTCTCTTTTACTCTTTTACCTTTTAATTTCAAATTTAACATGTATCTTGTTCTGTTAAATTTTGTCCATATCCACCTAATGCGTTGTGTTTTGAGATGATTTTTTTTAGTAGTACCCTATGGAACTGCATTATACCGTGGTAATCATGAAAACGAACACAAATTAAGAGGGAGATTAGGGGAAAAAACCTGCAAGTTATATCAATACAATCTCTGTCTATAAGCCCAACCGGTTCCCTCATGCAGTTTTCAACATGGTCTGAAACAACTGGAACCTGGCTCAAACCGTGCCTATCCATGACGAGTTGCACTGAGAAAAGGTTCATACTTGGCTTAGCTGTCCATGCCACTCGACATTTCTCTCCATCTAATGAGCAGATCTCAGACACTAAAAGCTCCTGAATTATTCAAAACAACAGATCAATTTTCAATCATAAGATGATTTTTGTCTAAACAAATTCTTTTAACAGCAAAAGCCAATAAATTTCAGCCAAATACATCATGAGCCCCTTGAACTTGGCAAAAATAGCCTATTTCCCCCTGAACATTGAGAAAGTCTTCTCAACCCCCTCAAAATTTGAAAAAGCCACCAGTTCGGCCCCTAAATGACTCGCGTTAAATTCTAGTTGGCGATAGAGAAATGACATCTTTGAAAAGTCAACCAAAAGTTGACACGTGGCATGAAGGGGCACACCGGCACATCTTTTAAAGTTTGAGGGGCAAACTTGTACACTTTGGCAAGTTGAGGGGACTTTGTCAAAGTTCAGCGGGGCAGTAGGCTATTTGTGCCAAGTTCAGGGGGCTTATGATATAAAATTTTGAATTGGTGTCAAAGAAAAGTATTTTGTACCTTGGATCTCTCAAATTCTCCTTTTGCAAATTTGCTAAAACCTTCAATATCTCTGAGAGTTAGAAAACCAACTAGCGTATTGTCAGTGTCAACAATCATAGCACAGGATTGCTTCTCTGCAAGCATGAGACTCACTGCCTCTGTAAGCCAAGTGCTCAAGAAAACAGTTACAAATCTCGTTCTCATGGCTTCCGAAACAAAAATCCTCTTCCTCATTGCATCGCCTTCCATTCTAGAATCATCTAAGCAAAGTGAACTTTCAACTTCGCAAAGGTCACTAGTGTTGGTATCTTTTTCAGCAAATTCATAACCCGAAAACTGTCCATGGGTATTGGAAGAAGATGTTTCGGGCTGTTGACTAGGAAGAGCATTTCCCTTATTGACTTTTCGGGTCTCCTTGATGCCTCTTGTAGACTGGCCAGATGTAATCCATGAAGACAGCCCAACAGCCCCGAGAAGTGGGAGAACTATCCTGTAATCTTGTGTTAATTCAAAGAGCAGCAAAACTGCAGTTAAAGGAACCTGACAGACCCCTGCAAGTGTTGCTGCCATTCCCACCTGAAGTCAGACTAGTCAAATCAGATTCTAAAGAAGGTTTTAGGCTAGAAGTCTTTTTAATCTGCGTAATCAGAGTCGGATCCGAATTACATTCACGTCTCAATCACTTTTAGTCCATTACACAAACTATTTTAATTTTAGTCCAATTCACAGCCTATCTGATAAATTTAAAACTTATTCAGAGTTTGGCGAATGTGTCAAATCAATAGCTTCAGCCATAGGAGTTCATTTTTAATAAGTTTCAAACAACATATTATCCAGAAAAATAATGTGAAGATGAGTTTGTTTCTTTTCTATTTCAAACAAAAAAGAAAGAGAAATAGAAAAGGTATTGGAAAAATAATAAAATATATAAAACCCTATTTAGCAACCATGCCAAGGCAAATGCATTCTAAAATCTGATACCATTAAGCAAAATGAGAAACCATGCACCTTTTCTATCAACTATTCACCTTTTGGCAATAAATAAATGATTGTGACAGTATTCATACAAACAAATGTCAAAATGAGTACGGGAATCCAAAAATATTAATAACAAATTCTCAAAATTAAAGGATCTGGAAAGAATCAAGTAAGCACATTACCAGACCATAAGCTTGTGGTGATGCTACTTCCAAGATGGAAAGTTGAGGTAGCAAATTTGAGTCAGAAACCGCAAAACTAATCAGCTTCCCATAAGCCATTCCTGTTGCAGCACCAATAAAGAGGGATGGTGCATAATAGCCTCCAACTAATCCCGAGGCACGACACAAGGAGGTTGCAACTATCTTGACCCCGACAAGCTGAAGCAGAAGATCAGCAGAGAGGCCTGGCACAAATGGCCGAGATTCCAACAAAATATCAACATTCTGAAATCCCCAGTATAATATTTCAGGGTAAGCCAAGGCTATCACGCCAACCGATAAGCCACCCAGTACAGGAAACAAAGCCCTTGGAATTCCAACATTGCTTTGAAGATCGTTGACAATTGACAGCAAAAGCGATGTGCATTTAGATAAGGCCAAGGAAACCAAGCCACAGAGGATCCCAAGCAAAAGATACAAGGGGAGTTCTGAAAACAAGGCAAATAAGTTTAAAAGGAAAAACGTCCAAACATGTATGCAAATAAACCATTAGTATGAAACCATAAGCATGCATCCAACCATCGAATTTCCATATTCCCATGATCATAAAAATGTGATTCATGCACTCTAATCCAAAAGGTGAGAATTTTACATTCTTTTCAGTTCTAATTTCTATGTCTGTATTACAACAATACTATCTGGAATGTGTTGATTAGAGAACAATGCTATTGACTTTAAGAGATTAATTTGTACCAATCTTACCTTTTATCTTCACAATAGCTATCTAAACTAATACAGAATCAACAGATCCTTAATGTCAATGAAAACTAGAATTAATTATCTCCATAAAAGAAATATTTTATCTCAAATATCCTAAAGTTAAGGTTTTTTATGCTCCCAGTTTTACCAGAATTAGTCATTATGTCAAACTATCTCATTTCTTCCCATTTTCAAGTAGAAACTGAACTTACAATTGCTGCTATACAAATTCATATTCATTTAATGATAAATAAACCCCAAATTCTCATGCAATAATTACTCATTAACCAGTCAAGTTTCACCAATCATTCATGTAGGTAAATGGGGAAAACAATCCAAATATTGTGAAGGTAAGAAGACAGCAATCAATGGGTGAAAATTATTTACCACCAACAGAACGGAAGTCATACTCCGGTACCTTAAAGGCAGGTTCTGAACCAAGACCAACTTCAGACACCACAGAAGCTATCACAGCACTAAGTATAACCATTGAAGTTGTGTTTGTAAGTTTGGCAGATGAATCAGCCGAAGATGGCCACAAAACCGATTCCACAGCAAAGAAACACCCAGCAACAGCAGCATTAAACCCTGCAATACACATTTTTTCTTCTTTTCAGCAAACTGAACCACCATTACTAGCTTAACTTTGTGCTTTTGCAAACAAATTCCCACAAGAATACATCTTTTGAACAAATTTAATCGAATGCAAGGAGAAAAGAGAGAGTACCAGAAGCAATTCCAGCAGCAGAGCCAGCAGCCAAAAGGGAAACTTTTGTCTGCGAAGTCCTTGAAAACAAATTCAAAGACCCAATCCCTTTAGCAATAGAAGATCCAATTTCTACACTAGGCCCTTCAGGACCCAGAGAATTTCCAGTTCCCAGAGTAAAACTCGCCGCCACCGCCTTGAGAAAAGGACGCAATGCGGCGGCCAAAGGGTTGCCATTCCCATTACGATCACTATCAGAATCCAACAGCGACGAAATAGAATTCAAAGCACAGACAATCAAACCACCACAAGCGAAAACAAAAACAACCCTAGCCCAGATCGAATCGAGTGGCTCTTCGCGCAACCAAGCTGCCCCTCTGTACAGAATCCCATCCTAAAAAATGTCTCCGATTTCATGAACTCCATTGTTGAAGAGAACAACGGCAATTCCAGTGAGAACGCCAACCAAGCAGGACGCTAGTATAATTCCCGAGTCTCCGCCGCTGGTAGTGGCCTCTTCTTCGTCAATTTGTCGCTGCTGTTCGTCCTCTGTGATTGATTGAGCTCCATTGTTGCTTCTAGCGGTCGTTGTCGAACGAATAATAGGGTTTGAACATATGGGGAAGGGGAAATTGGGGGTGCATTTGGGTTTGATTGAATTGGGGAAACAAATAGAAGGGGGGTGATGGAGGGGAAGAGAGAATAGTGGAGAGTGAAACTGGAGAATTGATGTTTCCATTTCAGCTCTGATCCCACTCTATCTCTCTCTGTCTTATCCAATCTTCTTGACCGGGAAGGAAGCAGTTCAACTAGACGAGACTGAATTTATTGTAGTTGAATTAAAATAAATTTATTAAAATTAAATTAAATTTATTAAAATTAAACTGAATTAAATTTATTAAAATTTAATATAATATAAATATATGATAACACTTTATTAAAAAAATATATAATATAGAAAATAATTAATAAATTAATCAAATTTATAATAATAAAAATTCTAAATAACAAACGAATTTATGATATTACGTACATTATATTTTCTCATGTTTTTTTAAAGTTTTATTATGAAGTTTTTCTTACACAAAGTAAATTATAATTTTATTCAAATTTAAAATATAATGTTATAGAAAATTTGTGAAACGAACTTTTAAATACAACCGCTTTAGAATTTAATTTGGAGTTCAATAGAACTTTTGTATTACGATTAGCTCCAATCTTGTTATT
>CAOJBJ010830706.1:0-10385 GCA_948291685.1 Euphorbia celastroides
AATCTCCAAAATCATGAACCACCAAACGGAGGAAAAGCAAGGCAATTACGCCGGAAACCACCGCTAAAGCTGCTCGGATCTTCGGTGGTTATCTCTGTACCCAGGTCGACGCAACGTAGATCGGCCTCTTCATCGCCTTCATGTTGAAATTCCGGTGGAGAAATGGAAATTGAAGATGATTAATAGAGAAAACGAGATCCTAATCCTATAATTTGTCATAGAAAAGAGATGCAAGAGAGAAACGAGGAAGAAGATGAGAATTGATTCTGAGCTACACAGTGATATGGCATGCGCGTGAAATTCACGTAAGGGGTCACCGAAGACGCGTTTTAGACAAGTTGAAGGGTATTAAAAGTTCATTTCAAAGTTTGGGAACAGAAAAAACAAAAAAGTGATAAGTTAAGGGATATTAAAGAACATTCGGCCTATATAATATAATATTAAAAGCTACTTAATTGAAAAAGATGAAAATAAAAAAATGACATTATTAATAAATTATAATTATAAATAATTATATTAATATATATAAAATATTAATAAATACCTAATACCAATAACTACATTAATTAACGAGTAATATATGAATATCATATCTAGTAATATAGTAATTAATAATAAAAACTTAATAATTATTATTAGTTAATAATGATTATTTAATAATATAAAGAGAATGTGGATATACATCCAAACAAGAATGGTTAACAAAGACAAAACATTTCTTTTCGTTTCTTTTCTTTTCTCTTTACTGATTCTCTTTCCATTGCTTAGATAAAACAAACGCCCCCTATATAAAGGTCTTGAATTCAAGTCATTGGTTGAATTCATGGTCGACCTTTTTTTCCTCTTTTTATTGTATTTTATACAGGACCTCGAAATAGTAGGATCACGTCTGGATAATGTGTGTGCAAAAATGTTCAAATTCAATTCATTGATAAATTGAAATTGTGTCTTGTAGATAAACTGAAATTGAATGTCATGTTTCATGAATTAGTGTTTTTATTTAATTTGAGTTTGAAATTCAAATTGGACTTTACTTGAGCTTGAATTATAATTGAATTTGCTGTATTTCATAAGCATGGTTCAGAATTGAAATAAAAATCAGATAGCAAATTATCCCACTCGCGGCATGCTGAAACTTCCAAGACGTGTTATTAAAGTAATTGTGTTACATGTGGCTGGTTCAAGTGGTAACCAACTTGGTATTACTTAAACAAGGTCTCGTATTTGAGTTTTATAAATGTAAAAAATCCTGATTGAAAGACTCACCCACCACAGTCAGGTGTGTGATTCGAGGTCGAATCAGAATGTAGTCGGAGCGAAACTCTGATAAACATGATGAGAAAAAAAAAATTGTGTTACAAATATTTGTATGGTATTTTGCTGCATGCATTTGATTATAATTCACAAATACATTTGTTTACATTTTCCAATCACAAATATATGTGTGTGATGATAATTATTAAATAAAAAATAAATTATATTAATATATTAATTATATTTAATCAATATTTTAGTATAAAAATTAATGTAATTAGTGGATGTGGATATGATTGTGGTATTGGAAGAAGTGATAGTGGTTAGGTAAAAAAAGTATTTTTGGTGATAATAGTGATGTATATGTGTGATGGAGGTGGTAACGGTAGCGAATTGGTGGTAAAATTGACGGCGTAGAGAAGGTGATGGTGGTGGTGCAGTGAAAGAAATGATGGTAACAATGATGCAGGACCGGTTATTAAGGTGTGTAAGTGATGCGACCGCACAAGGACCCGAGTCTTATAAGAGTCTTGGATTTTTATTCGGCTATATATAAAATAGGCACAATATTTTAATATATAATTTAAGGTGCAAATTATATTGATTTTGCGTTTGGTGTAGCGGTAAAGGTGCATGGCCAAATTCATTACTACGGAGGTTCGATTCATGCGGTTGTCTTCTTTCTTCCCTTTTTTTCCTTGATAATATGTTTCCCTTTTTCTTGAAATACTTTATATAACTTCATTTTTTCCCTTTTCTCTACCGTCTCAAACATTCAAAAGGCTTATTTATTTTATAAACACACTATACTTTTTAACTATTTCACTTTTCTTAGTCTCATTTTCACTAAAAAATTTGCATCTTTAATAAATGATAAAGTTATTAAAATCAGAATATATATGTTGATGTATATTTACAAAAAATTATAAACTTGTCATTTAAAGTTTTTAAGTTTGATGTACTATTTCACTTTTTATCTTGAATGTGGTACCTTTAATCACTACTTACAAATGAAAATATTTAGTGATCTCAAATTAAAAGTATTGAAAACACTATCATTTAATGTCAAAATATTGTATCCATGATATATTATAATTTTGTTAATATTTTTATCAATAATTATTGTAATCAAATACGTTTTTCAATAATACTCGGTTTTTAATGGGATATCGGTAAATATTATAAGTATTAAATTTTTTTATATTTGATGAAAACTTATTCATTATATTGGGACCTATCTTATAGTTTTCGCACAGGGCCTCACAATTTTGGGAGACGGCCCTGCAATGATGGATGGTGGTACATGGTAAAATGTTGAGGTGATAGTGGCGACAACAGAATAAAAGAAGTAGTGGTAATAATAGTGGCAGAATGGGAGGTGGTGGTAGGAGGACAGGAAAGAGGAGGAGGTGATGGTAGAGTAGAGAAAGTGGTGGTGGGTGAAAAAGTGATATATTTATTGGTGTGTGTTGAAAAACTAGCGGAGATGAAGCAAAAGAAATAAGGAAAAATATTTTACATTGTTTACACCAAAGTTTTAAAAAACGTCAAGTGTCAGTCGAGCGATCAGGGCTTCTGAGATCTAAGCGTGACCTAAGCGAAATAGGTGGATTTATATTTTTATTTTACAATATTTTTTAATATATATGTGTTTTAAAAACTACAAGATGTTAGAAATGATATAAATATTCTTATTGTGATATGAAATAAATTAGTTTTTGGTTCAACATTCAAAATGATAACTTTTATTTTAAGAACACTTCAATGAACCTCAATTTAATCATCTAATCTATTTTTTGTGGATCAAAAAATTTAAAACATATTTATTATACATATAAAATCTTAAAAAATTAAATATAGATGGTGCTTATATGCGGCTATAAATCGGCCTAGGGTCTGGAAGACAACCAATTGACATTCGGTCAAGTGGTACTCAATATTGTTTGGATGGAGATGACTAGGGATCGAACCTTGACTCATTCAAAATCTTAATTCTTAGAAAAAAAAAGTTTTAATTTCAAACAAATATCAAAAAATTCGAAAAATATTTTACAGCAAATAAGTAAGGCTTAATTTTGGAGCATTTTTCCTCCGGGTCATGTTTACAGTAAGTAAGAAATTAAAAAGGATAGTCGAACATAAAAATTATTAAAACAAAGAAAAGAGAATGTATCAGCTAGAAGCAACCGCATTCTAAAGATCCGTACGTCTCTTCATCCACTGCCTATTTCTTTATATATATTCGCTTCAATTTTATCACTTACATAAACCTCTCTTCTCCCCCATTATCTCTCTGCAATTCCATTAAAGAAGACGAACAAATCGAGCCGATTCTGAAGTTCTCGAAGCAGCTGGAAGCTCAGCTGATTCCAGAATGGAAGGAAGCTTTCGTCAATGAAGAAGCAGATCAAGAAAATCAAGCTCGCCAAAATCCCTAAGCAATCTCCAGATCTTTGGTCGCTCCAGTTTCGATCCCTTTCAGTTCGTAGCTCGCAAAATCTCTAATGCTTTTCTTTGCTCAGATTCCGCCGCCTCCAGTGAGATTATTCAGGTAAGAAACCGGAATTTGTCAAATGCTGACGGCCGATAGTCAGTTTAGTTTTATATGGAACTCCAGCCGAGCATGAGCTCAATTCGAGCTCTAAAATCTGTTAAATATTCATTTGTTCACAAACTTTGCACAATTAGTTCATGAACAGTCTGTGTATTTGTTCGTAAACATGTTGTTTTCTTCAAATAGTTGGTGAATTTGTTCGTCAACAAGTTTTTTACTTTCTTTTGTGCACAAATTCGTTTATTTTGTTCGAAAAAAAAAATTTAATATTATTTTTATATAAATTAAATTTGTGATTCAATAATAACAGAAAAAATTTAATATTTAATTTAATGATGTCTATAGTCATAATTAAAAAGAGCTACAAAGTTGTGAAATATTCATTAAAACATAAAAATATAAACTTCATTTCATTGTCGAGCTATATCAAGTTACTTCATGAGCTTTAATCGGATAGTTCATTAACTTGTTTGCGAATGAACTTTTTGAGCCAATATTTTGATTTGTTTATGCTCAACTCTTATGTGAATCGTGCTCAAAATTATGCTAATGAATTATTCATTTATTAATTAAATAAACCGAGTTGGCCCGAACCTTCATTGAGCCAAACACCGAGCTAAGCTTCCATTTACAGCCCTATTAAAAAATAGATGGTGAAAATAGAATATCGTGTACATAGACTAATCTCCGCCATTTTATTAATTTAGCTTACTCGTTTACATTAATACTTAAATGGAAATTAAAAAAATGGCTACAAAAATAGGTAAGTGACGAAATGAAGAAAAACGGTTATGTATAGGCAGGCAAAAAGTAACGAAAGTATCGTGAAAAAGGACACCTAAAATAAGAGAAAAAAGGATATTGAGGGGAAGTTGAGTTTATTCTATATATTATACATTGTAATATGTGCAGCAACATTTTGACTTTGATTTTGATTTGTTTTGTTTCTTAAAATAGGTTAGAAGCAAAACTATGAGTGAAGATGGAAATGGATATGTATATTATCGGACCGAGCTTGTTCAGTTCTTCTCTGAAGAAGACGAGGTAAAGATTGGTTTAAATAGAGAATAACGAGCTGACTTGTTAGTCATGTTTTCAAAATATCTTAATGAAAATTATCCTTTCGGATTTGTTGACTGAATGTCCATAATGATTTATAGAATGATAGTGTATGGTAAGAATTTTAGACACGGTGTTCTATTTTGATGTTAGAATCTTCTAACGAAAACTTTACGGTATCAAAATTTTGTGACTCTATTACTAATAAAGATATAGTTGATGATAAAAAATAATTAATGATTGTTGATGATATAGGTAAAGGGCTTTTTTGAGAGACTAGATGATGAACTTAATAAGGTAAACGAATTCTACAAAGCTAGAGAAAGTGAGCTTCTCGAAAGAGGAGAGCTTCTTAACTAACAACTCGACATCTTAACCGATCTCAAACGAGTCATCTCCAACCGCCGCTGCAAGCCCGGAGTTTTTCCTCCTTCTGATTCTTGGTCTTCTTCTCCTCGAGATTCCAACTTTTCCGGTGAGTTTGTCTTTTTTTTTATAAAGTTGCAAGTCTAGTCTGGTTCGAAATTTATTATTGTCAAAAGAAAAATAAAATAACAAAAACAATAAGCCTACTTTTTCTTTACATTTACATAACCTATTTAATATCTTTATCATGACAGTTCCCTTGCAAAATAAATTTATAGCTGATTCTTTGGGATGTTGTTGTTTTATTGGTGAATAAAAAAAAGTTATTTTCTTTAACAATTTGCATAAATGTGGGATGAAAATGGGGTGACGGATAATGGATAAAATTAAAAATATATTTTAGTAAAAATCTTACCATGACCTATAATATTTAGACTTTTTTATTACATAAATTAATTTTTTCGTACAATATGAAGAGGAAAACTACTATATGGCCCCGTAAAAAACAATATTTTGATTTGAAAATCATCATGAAATGGGCATACGTTAAACAAATTCATCAAGCAATTTATTATCCTCTAGTTTTGTTTTATTAGGTACAGGTGATTTTGTAGCAATTGTTCAACAAATTAATAATTTAATTTTTTTTTAATATTTGATATGGTTAGCGACAGTTTTGTTACAATAAAAAACAGATTATGGCTTATCAAAAATGATATCTGAGTCGGATTTCCTTTGTTGAAAGAAAACATTAATTATGATATTGTTAAAATTTAATGAGGGTTAGTTTGAAGTTTAATTTATAATTTTTATTTTAAAAAGTTCATTGCACAAAACTTTCTTTTGACAACAAATTATAATCCAAACAGTAGATTTTGCCTTAATATTGAAACTTAAGAGTCGATTTCATACATTTATTTCTAAAAGCCAATTTATAAAAAAAAAAATTCTGTAAAATAAACTTTTTGTGGAAAAGAGCAACTTGCTGATATTAGAATAAGTAAAAATATAGATATAAAGTTGATGAAAACTTTTTTCAGGTAGGTGTTTTCTTCTCCTCTCAAAATTCAATCTTTATCATTACAAGCTGTCAAAGGTTGACCAGTAGTTGCATATTATTTCCATTTTCTCGATACCGTTTTACAAAAGTCAATGTGTATATCTTCAACAGAAAGTGACACTAAATTCCTTCAAAATTTTATATACTCCCATCTTTATCCATAATAAATATTATTTGTTTGGCTCATGAAACTTAATGAACTCTAATAATTAGCTACTTCACCTCGAGTAACAATAATGATAGTGCATGTAGAAACAACAAATGAATCATCGAACGAGACTCTAAAAGAATGTTCAGAAACCGAAGAAGTAATAGCAGCATTGGAGAAAAACGGCGTTAGTTTCGTCAACTCGGCCACGAGGTCAAAATCAAAGAATGGAAAGCCAAAAATGGCACTAAGGATAGATGTTCCACCGACAAATCCAGGTCGAACAATATCAGCAGTAACATCAATGCTTTGTGAAGATCTGGTGAATAATCCTAAAAAAGACGATTTTATTAACAAAAAGAAAATACAATGTGCTCAAAAGATGATCCGAACTGCCTTTGTTGAGCTCTATCGAGGCCTAGGCCTACTCAAAACTTACAGGTAAATTTGACTTCTCTAATTATGTGTTAATTAATTTTTTTTTTGAAAAACTAATTAATTTCTTATTTGCATAACAAAAGTATGTATTATAAATAATATAATTTAGTTCACGGGAGTTCTTTAATTTGTGTTACTCCACGTAAGGATTTATATATTTATTGGGAGGTTTGGTCATGTATATCTACATATTTGCCGTTTGGACAAAGGAACCTAACTATACGACTTCTGATTACATTTTTGAGAAATTACTTTGTTATTTACACTAATATGCATACCCATATAAAATTAATTTGTGTGACTATAATATTTTGTTTAACTACTAAGTTTTTAACAACTATTTAGGCTTTGTTCTTTTGGATTAAACTGGGTAAAACTAAACCGAACTGATACTGAAGGATAATGAAACTTATTAACTAAAACTTATTGGAAATTCAATGAAACTTTTCGAAACTTAATAAAACTAAAATGTATATCAAATTAAAAGAAATTTAATTAGCTTTATTTTTATTAAAAAATTATTAAAATTTAGTGTAGTCAATCCAACTTATTTAATACTTAATGAATCTTAACATAACCAAAAATTAATAAGTCTAAACTGAAATGAAATGAAAAATAAGTTGGAAAAAAATATGGATTAATACTAATTAAAATCTGGGTTTTAATCAGAAAATGGAGTTATATATTTAGTTCTACAATATTTTGTCCCTACAACATTTATTTAGGGACAAATGTTACTGTTATGATTTAGGAAAAAATATAATAGGAGACAAACAGACAATTACAAGACATAAGGCTGGCTGCTCAGTGCTAACTAACTAACTGGTTTTTCAACAAAGAAATCTTCAGTGATTTTCATGTACAATCGAATTTTACAGTGTTGTCTTGTCTTATTGCCATTAAACAATTAAACTATCTTTTTATAGTATTCATATGTTTACCATTTTTGGTATATTTGCAGCTCTCTAAATATGACGGCTTTCACGAAAATACTCAAGAAATTTGATAAGGTAATCTTTGTCATTATTACATTATTTCATATCATAAATTTTCTTGACATAAAACGGACCACTTTTCTCTTTTTGATAAATTTGTGTATAATCTATATAGTAATCATCTATGAATCATTGCAAAATTATCACTAATCATACTTCATAAATACTGTTGTTTTAAATAATTATTTCCATTATATATTATCATTTAGATAATGAACTAGAATAAAAAATAATTTTAATATAAATAGTTGATCAAATATTTAAATATATAACATATATTAATTTATGTTGCTAATTTTCCACCATCTCATGAATGAGCAGGTAACGAATCAGCAGGCATCGGCAAGTTATTTGAAAGCAGTGAAGAGATCCCATTTTATTAGCTCTGATAAGGTACAAAAATTCAGATAAATACATTAAATTAATTATCATATATTAAAACAATTAAATGGTATACTAGCTAAAATACTTTCCAAATAATTTCTAAAGGGACGTAACTCAGTTGGTATACATTTCAATGTAGATATGGAAAGTCTTGATTTTGAAACACAACCTCTTCAAGAACTTATTAAATATTAAAAAAATAGCATTTTTACAGTTTCGAAGACATGATATTCTTGTTAACAAAAAAAACTACGAGCAACAATAGCAGCAAACAATAACTATTAAACTAAACGATTATTTGTGAAAACAAACTATTTAAAAATAAATTAATTAGCGATATAGTGGTAATCATTAATTAATAAATGGAAAAATTGAATGATGAAAAAGGTGGTAAGACTAATGGATGAAGTGGAGTCCATATTTACAAAGCACTTTGCCAACAACGACAGGAAAAAAGCTATGAAGTTTTTAAGACCTCAAGAACAAAAGGAGTCTCACATGGTTACTTTTTTTGCTGGTAAGTACTTCTTATCTTACCATTAATTAATATTATCATCACATATTTATATTCCATAATTGATAGATGCAAAAAAAAAAAAAAAAAAAATCAAGGTGTAACTATATGATTGAAATTACATATTTAAATAAGAAAGAGTATCAAGAAAATAAAAAGAAGGAAAAGAATTAGGGTGAAAAAAATTCCGCTTTTTATATAAAAATTCTAAAAGTTTTGCATTCAGTAAAAATCACTTATAAACAATGTTATTAAAACCGGACCGGACATCAAACCGGTGAGATCAACAGTTCATGATTTAACCGATTTGACCGGTTCAACCGGTTATATATTTTATAATTTTACAATATATTCATCTATAAATTACAATTTATATGTAAATATGCATTATATGAATAAAAATTTTAATATATAATATTTTTTAAAAAAACCAGATTTTTTTCAACCGGACCGGACTCTTGACCGGTTCCCGTTTCAACCGCCCGGTCCGGTCCGGTTTCAATAACCATGCTTATAAATGTATAGTAACAATTTATTATCTAGTAAATGTAATTTATAAGTTGCAGATATTACTGAATGGTCTAATAGTTAAATACCATTTAATAAAATAATTTATCTCTTACCTTCCCAATATATAAATATTAATTGTTTGGACATTAACAATAAGAATTAGTGAACCAACATAGCTAGGTCATATACTTGGCCACAAATTAAGTTCCAGTTGCTATTTTACTGATGACATCTTATTGCAGTTCTATTTATGGCCTACCAATTAATAATGATAATTTATTTTTTTTGTGAATAATTTAATAAAATTGTTTAATTGCAGGATTGTTCACTGGTTGTTTTGTATCCCTCTTTTGTATATATGCCATATTGGCGAATTTGTCTGGCATTTTTAGGCCTAACGATGCAAGAATATCTTATGTGGAGACCGTATATCCTGTTTTCAGGTACTTATAAATTTTAAATTTTATTTACCAAGCTTCTAAAATTAATATTTTCTGTTTCAATAGTGTTCTATTAGTATAAATTATCGAACCAAACTCAATTAACATAAAGTAGGATTTAAAAATCACGCTATTAAAATTAACTTTTACACCTATAAGATATAAGTTTCGAATCAGTTCTCGTCACAACTCTAAATTGTAGAAAATAACCATAGATTTTATAATGGGACAACATTAAATTCATATTTGACTTTTTTTATAATGTTATACAAAAACTCTACACATCTACTTGTATACTACACACCTCATAATTTAATATTTCTCAATGGGAGATTTTACTGCGATACGGTCCAAGCCATAAACTTTAATATACAATAATCTCTAAAGACCGTAACTAAAATTGCAAATTTAATAGCATGGTTTTGTTGTGGCTTTACAATTGTTTTGGGCCTATTTTTCCTAAAGAACATGTTCTCACGTACTCTTTAGAGAGATCGGCAGAATATAATTTTCCCTACCAAAATTCTTAATCCAAATGATATTTTGCAGTGTGTTTGCATTGCTAAGCTTGCACTTGTTCATGTATGGATGCAATTTGTTCATGTGGAAAAACACAAGAATCAACTATAATTTCATTTTCGAATTTCAATCAACAACATCTCT
>CAOJBJ010831009.1:0-13733 GCA_948291685.1 Euphorbia celastroides
CTCAATATGTTGGGTTTGGCAAAGAGAGTAGGGGCTAGATTTTTACTCACTAGCACCAGTGAAGTATATGGTGATCCGCTTGAGCATCCACAGAAGGAGACTTATTGGGGACATGTAAATCCAATAGGTTAGCTGCTTACAGAACTTATTATTTGTGTATGATGAAAGTAGTTAAATGGTAATGAATTTCTTGTAAACTTGAAACTGGATATAGGGGAAAGAAGTTGCTACGATGAAGGAAAAAGGACAGCAGAAACCTTAACTATGGATTACCACCGAGGTGACAATGTTGAGGTAAATGTTTTTGTTATGAAGTGCATTTAAGCTATTCTGACTTCTGATCATGCCTAAATTTGGGAATACTTGGCCTTCTTGCATGTATTTCATTTGCTTTATGTTAGATGAGCAACCTTGAGTAAATGCGACAGAAGTAATGCACCTTCTTGGGTTGCTTAAAACATACACTTGTATGTAATCAATGAATGATTGATTGACTCCTACGAATTGTGCTTATCATAAGTGCTTATTTTGTTTTCTTTTTCTTTTTCTTTTTTCAGAAAAGGTCCAGTCTGACAGTCTTAGTCTTAAGTTTGAAGCCTTAGGGTATTATAACGCACTAATTACATGACGTAGGCAATCTGAGATTTGTGATATAGCTATTTCCACATTGATTAATGCTTACATCACTCATAATGTGTATTAGTATTGACTGCAATCTATTAGAAGAAAACAAAGGTGACAATAACTTCAGAAGAGATGCTGTCATTACGGGTAATGAGCTACATATATTGAGTCTGCCGTCTACTAAATCAATTGACGTAATGCTTATTTTGTTGAATAAAAAATTTACAAGGTCGTTTGATTCTCAAACTTCTCTAGTTTGGGTGACACATGATACACCTCAACTAAATTTCCATTCACTTGAATACAGCTTTCGAAGTTTAACTTAATACTTCAGTGTATGTAGTTTGATGAAAGTTGGTAGTCAAAAATAAAATGCTAGAGACAGTGAAAGAACGAAGTCAAAAATTATCCAGTAAGTGTTTAAAAATCTAGGTTTGGTGCTTAACTGGTTCAAAGGATGAACTGAAGAGCATAATGGGTTGAGGAAAAGGAAATAGCTTAGGACATAAAACTTTGGGAAAACTTCAAAAAACCCTCCTGATGTTTCACGTTTTTGCAACAAAACCCCCCTGATGTTTAAAACCAAGCAAAAAGCCCCCCGATGTTTGTCTCCGTCATCAGGGGGTTTTTTTGCGAAAACGTGAGACATCAGGGGGGGTTTTTTGAAGTTTTCCCTAAAACTTTGGATGCATATTAGTGCATTTTGAAAGATAGATGAAACATTTGTTACCATATGCTAGTTTTTGAACTAGGCAGAAATTTGAATATTAAATGGAGTTTCTCTACATTTTCCTTCAAAGTTTAAGTCTCTTTTATATGGATTTTCCTTCTGAGGTCTGAGATTGAGGGTGAAAATTTCTTTTCTTGACTCATCCTTCCTAAATTTCTTCATTTGGGGAAAATTTGTCGATTTATGTCTTTGTATACATTATCAACAGATTAGATTTCATAGGGTGCGTATTGGTTGTTTCGTTGGTGCCGAAATCATAATGAATCAAAATCAAGTATTATGTAACCAAATACTAACCTTATTATGTTAGAGCTAGGGATTCAGTTTCATTAGGAAGAAAAAAATTAGATTAGTGAAGAGGAAAAGGGATGAATAGCAGAAGAGCATTAGGGAAGAGAAAATGGAGAAAACCTGCTGATTAATTCATTGATTTGTTGAACGGACAATCGTTGTTTGGACAACTGTCCTAAGTTGACAAATTAGCTTATTTAACTAATCATTACTTTTATCGGTCTGCGAATCAGCTTGCTCATCAGTTAGTGGGAGTTGCTGATTCTTTGACAGATGGAGGTGATTGGGATTGTTTCCTTAAGGTTGTAATGTTTGCTGATTAATATATTGCTTTCCAATCAAAAAAGAGAACTAATCATCAGTTTTGGTTGTGGCTAAAGTTGCTTTAGGGAGAGCAATCAAACACAAATAATTTTTCTCTAACGAACTTAAACCTGAAGTCAACTAATTTAACTGTTATCTGCTCTTGTATGTGACTTTATTTTGAGATATATTCAGTTATTTACATATGGTTAATACTTTAATCCATTTCACACTTTTCAGAATTCTCGAAACATATTAATTGCATTAGGCAACCATTCTTGCAGATCACATCAACATTGTTTTACCATCAATGAGAAGTGATAAAAAAAATATTGTGAGTTTAGCAATGGATAAAGTAAGATGTTCAATAGACTTGAGTAAACCAAAAGGTGGGAGCAGAACTAAGTAGTCTTGGGAAGAGTGTATCTAGGATCTAGAGGTGGAGACAAAGGAGCTTTTGTGGAATGCCATAGGTTGACGTTTCAAACTAATAATATTAGCGTACTGAGTTGCAGTTACAAATTGCTATGTAAATAATTATTGAAATAGCCTCAATTATTTTGTTAGGCACCCGATTGAGTTGCGTTGACCTGATATTGTTGGGTTCAAGTTCATGAAAGTCATAAACTAAGTCATTGTTAAAATGCAATTGCAAAGAGTTAAATTCTTGGTACTAGACTACTAGTAAGTTGTGTCATTTATTATACTAATAGCTATGATAACTCGGAGCAAGTGAGTTGTCTGTAGTAAATTGTACTTTGAAATAAATCTTTTTAGATAATCGTATCTGATAAAGCTGTGTAGTGATGTACAAGAAGACTGGTGAGGTTAGATTTGGTTTCAATTTCTTGTGCTTCGGGAAGACGAAAAATCAAATGTGAGGACATGGAAAGAAAAGAGAAGAGGGATAAATGTATGGTGATCAAATAAAATGTCCATTCCTCTTGATTGTATAAAGCCGAGTTTTATTGTAATATGTGAATCAAGAAATACGTGTGTTGATATTTTAATTGAAAAAGATGCAGGGATCGTGTGTATTTATTCCTTTTGATTGAACGCATAATGAGATGGATAAGAAAAGTTTTTCTGTTAAATTAATAATTTGAAAGAATTACAGTAAGTGCAACAGTATATACATATAAGTAGAGGAAATGGCATCTGTGCATTGAATCTTGTAAATGTGAGTATGCCCCATACACTTGTGTGTATTGCTAGTAGTCATGAAGCGGCTAGTTGTTGTCTTACAAAGCAGTAAAAAGATCTTGTTTGTCCAATTTTTTATATTTCTTTTCCATTTGTTTTTCCTTTTCCCCCTCACCTTTCATCTGTGTTCATGTACTGTCATTTGACATCTTCCACTCCACTTCCAGTGGCACCATATTTGCAAATGTTACTTCTATCAATATAGACAACGAGAGGCTATTGACTTGTCATTGATCCTTGTTCTCTGTTTCTGAAACCAGTGACTAGTTA
Source organism: Euphorbia celastroides (assembly GCA_948291685.1). Classification (NCBI taxonomy): domain Eukaryota; kingdom Viridiplantae; phylum Streptophyta; class Magnoliopsida; order Malpighiales; family Euphorbiaceae; genus Euphorbia; species Euphorbia celastroides. The sequence continues at coordinate 3,422 of CAOJBJ010831009.1, forward strand.
TTTCCCATTTCTGTATAGCTTCTGGGAAAGATACAGAGTGGGTATTGCTCCTATGAATGGTGTAGTTCTACCGCTCTGTGTTAAGAGGTAAATCAGGAAGAGTAGTTGGCTAATTGCCTCACAAAATACTTTGTCTCCCTTTATTCCTCTACTAGAGTATTTCTAAAAATTCAGGGTGAAAGTTAACTTTTTTTTCCTTTCACCTGACATCTCAAATATCCATACGATTATTCTACTCCATCCATCCCAAAATGTAAGACATTAATGAGGGCATACAAGGGAAGTAGGAAAAGATTTTTCAACTATTTTACCTTTCAGATGTTGCTGATTTATTGACCAGAGATACATTCATTTTCCAATTATTCTTCTTGGCTTCATTGCTTGATATATACTCATATTTTTAGATAAATTACATTACAGCCTATTTATTTAATGCTTCAAGGATGTGGGTGTGGTGAATTTTGCTTTCCTTGTCCCCATTCAGTGGTTTTCCACTTGTCTAGACCATAATTTTGCAGTTTTCTTGTTGGTTTAGTGACTAAAATGGGTTTTTCTTTTTCTTCTCTTTTTGTAGGTTCGAATTGCTCGCATTTTCAATACTTATGGCCCTCGTATGTGCCTGGATGATGGCCGTGTTGTCAGCAATTTTGTTGCGCAGGTACAATTTTCATATGACAATTTGCCTTTTCAATTGATGGACGCATGATGCATCTATAGAAATTCATTTTCTCTAACTACCTAAGAGCTCTACAGGCTATTCGTAAACAACCTCTGACAGTCTATGGTGACGGGAAACAAACCAGGAGCTTTCAATATGTTTCTGATTTGGTATGTTTTTAGCTTTCCTAGGATGTTTCAACATAGTAAGAGCTCTTTGATGTTTTAAGTAGCCTGTGTGTACTAAAAAATATATAATGTTTGCAAATGACAGGTTGATGGACTGGTGGCATTGATGGAAAACGAACATATCGGGCCCTTCAATCTTGGCAACCCAGGGGAATTCACTATGCTCGAACTTGCAGAGGTTTGCCTCTACCTAAATTTGTCAATATAATTAGTTTGTAGATATTCAATAGTGACGCTATGTGTGCATAATACCAGAATAAATGCAATTACCAATTTTTCTCAGAATCAAATGTTATATTGAAATGTAGGTTGTGAAGGAAACAATCGATCCGAGTGCCACAATAGAGTTCAAACCAAATACAGCCGATGACCCGCACAAGAGAAAGCCTGACATCAGCAAAGCTAAGCAGCTGCTGAATTGGGAGCCCAAAATATCATTGAGAGATGGACTGCCTCGTATGGTGAACGACTTCAGGAACCGAATTCTCAATGAAGACGAAGGAAAAGCCCTTTAAAATGAGATCACTTCCAAATCAGTAATGTATAGTATTGAGGGCATATCTTTCTCTTGGTTATTCTTTCATATTCGAGTTCATAATTTACTCTGTTGCAAGTATAGCAATGTTCCTACTGTGAATGTAACAACAATTTGTCGAGATTGTGTGCTGCTCAGCACAAAGTTTTCAAGTTTTTCATTCTTTAATTATATTTGTGATTTGAGTTCTTGGTATAAAAAGTAGCATGTATTCTTACTTTCTATGTATAAAGGATTACGTTAAAACAATCTGTATTGTCTATTGTAGATTTCTAGTTGTGTTTCCCTGCAGTTTTGATGGACTACTTGCATTTCATTTGGGTTAAATTTTCTCCAGTGGGATTTCTCATGTATTTATAGTGCCAAATTGATAAGACATATTCTTACAGCCACTTTCCATTTTTCCTCTTATGCATCTGCGAAGAAAATTTTCAATTTCTTTTTCTGAACCATCTACTATTAGGGATGTCAATCGGGTGGGGAAAACCCGAAAACCGTTAGATCCGAACCGATGGTGATGGGGAATAACCGAAATTTTCACCCCATTGGGCGGGGATGGGCGAAATTTTAAACCCGATATAAAATTTTGGGCAGTTTTGGGTGAAGTTATATCCGAACCGTTGGGTTACCCGCACGCTACCGAACAAAACCCGATATATATACATATATATATACACATTTACTTTCAATTGAATAACACATATACTTTACTTGATATATTATATATTTTGACCTATTGTATTGTCAATTTAATAGAAAAACTAATTAAACTATAATATCATTATCAACTTTCGTTTCACATAACATAGATCATAATTTTTATTTTAGTTTAATAACTATCTCGTCTTGAATTCATTAATTTTTTATCATCTTCAATTATGAAATGAATTAATATCCTATTTTTAAAGGGTAATATTTGTAAATTTAAGTTGAAACGTGAATTATATTATAAAATTATATTTTAAAGTTATATAAAATTTTGTGGGTGGGGATTAACCGAAAACCGTCCGAATTGCACAGGGTGCGGAATGGGTGCCAATACATACCCGAAATACTAAATGGGGAAAAACCGAAACCGCGTCCGAAAACTATTGAATGTGGAATGGGGATTGCAATATCTGAACCGAACCTGACCGATTTACTATGTTGACCGATGGGACAAAGAAAGCAAGAAAAAGCGGAATCATGCATGTAGTTATTTTAGCAATAAAATGGGAATCTTAAGTTAAAGTTTGCTTAGGCAATGCCCAAAACAAAAGCGTCATAATTTTTGCACAACTACATTAGCTATTCGAACTCAACTAACGAGTATCATCTTGTGATACTAACGTAGATGATTTATTACCATGAAGCTCTGTTTATAGTCAAAAAAATCAAATGTTGATCAATATCAAGTAAGCAACTTTAAAGCCATGAGAAACACCCTCTTCAAACATGAAAAGAGATTTTTAATAGCTTTTTCTTTGAAAATTTTCCTTAATGTACTAATATTCTAAATGCAACTCTAAATTCTTCAATTTATTCTTTTCTACTGCTCCATGTGGTGCGCTACCCTATTCCCTTAGCCATTTCTTTGGCACAACTCACTAAAATATATCACAATCTGGCATGAAATCCTTCAAATTTTTCGTCTACTTGCATAATATGGTTTTTCACAAAATGCATACAAAACAGTGGCAAAACACCCAAGTCAGATGTTCAAAAAATAGAGTTTCATGATTCATGCAACCATGAAAAAACCACAGCAAACTCGCTTTTCTCTGAATCAAACTTACTTTATTTGCAGAAAAACAAAGATGACTTACCTTCCTAAGAGGATATACATACTATGGATATATCATCTCTTCAAGATTACCTATAAACATGGCGCCCACCTGCATATAAAGTTGACAGCAAACGCCTAGTATCGCTATATCAAAACATGCAAATGAACAAAATAACATAAACTAGTTCCAGACGACCCATCTGGATTTTCATAATTTATGACAAACATACATCATAACCTTATTCCATATCAGGGTACCGTCCATTCCCCCAATATCTTTATTTCTTTTTTCGGTATACAAAAACTAAAACTCCCTACAAAACCCAACGTCTCTACATCCCTTCTATCATCTCCTCCACCAACTCCTTAATTATCATCTTCTCTATATCCCTTCCAACTCCATCCATTCCATCTTCCAACTCAACCCATTTGCTAACAGTCGCCACCTCATCATCTTCATAGGCTTTCTTCTCATCCATTTCAAGCAATTTGAGTACCCTCTCTTCAACCCCATTCTCTATCCACCTTTTGGCACTCGGGTTCCTGACTTTCACCCACGGATGTGAGTCACCGAACTGTCGCTTTATCACCACCAAGGCAGAGTTCACCCTATCGAACAGCAGCTTCCTTTCGCACCTAGTCCAAGTGCCTAGGCTCCAGTGCCTTTCGAGCTCTTCGAATACTTGGGGGTCCATTGGGCATTCTGAGGTGTGCAGTGATGCAATGAAACTGTCATGGTCAATGAAGTTTATGCCGGATTCTGTTAAAATGTCTTTAATGTAGCGGAACTCTTCGGTCTCTTCGGGGTTTTCTCTCTCTTCGGAGGGTTCATTGACTTCGTCATGTGAGATGACTGTGTCTCGCTCTCCATATGGTTCTGCTTCCTCCGATTTCAGTAGTTGAATCTGCTTCCACAGTCCTAATATGTGCAAAATGATGAATTAATAGTTTAATAGTAAGTCATATTTGGATGTGAAAACACTAAGTATGTAGTCAACCGAGGCCGCTGACCACAGCTGCTGAAATGCAATCATTCTAATTCAAAGGGAAGGCTTTGTTCATGTACATAACCAAAAGAAAGAGATAAAATAGAACACAAGTTTCCTTTCGAAGATTACCGTGTATATCGGAACTTAGATTCTCAAAAGATTCTGAACTAGGAGCAGGATCGTCAGGGAAAGATGTTTCTAGAACTGAAACAGGACTAGGCTGTTCTGCCTCCTTAGAACTCCCAGCTGATTCTATCTCTGTCACAGTGTTTTCCAGGACACACCCTTTTTCCGGCGGGGCAAGTGATGATTCCTGAAAACCAAGAAATGTCAAACTTAAACCGTTCGAAATTGAAGACTGGTGCAATTCAATTATAAGAATAATCGCCCCTGCATTATTGAGGTTTCAGTGCAAGCATATTCACATCTTCTGATCTCATTGATTTTTTCTTTCCGAAACCAAATCCAACTTTCCAGTTAAACAAATATATTCATTTAAGAGCTCAAGCTCCTCACAGGTGCTTACTCATTACAAATTCTAATTCATGAACCAAGGGGGGCCGGGAATATGTAGTTGCCCTGCCCTGTGATATAACAGAGAGGCTGTTTCCGATATACGCTAAAGAACTTCTATGACTGCACAAAAAAGGAAGTTCGGACTGTTTAATTAGCAATTTTGCTTTAGTCCACTACAATTCAAAGCCAAAGAAGGTGAATCTTTGGCCCCGTTGAAATAATGGAAGTGTGCAATTGATGATTAAAAGCTGAAGGAAAATTTTTATGGGATCGATGCGTCGATATGTTAGAAGTTGTGAAGTAGAAGCTAAGTTCATAAGACATGACAACAACAGAATAGCAGGATCCTATGTGATGAAAAAATTGGACTTGCTATTCTTGACAAATACGCAAAAGAAAAGGAAGCAGGACACACTTGAAGCTACTTGCATATTTAGAAAAACATGGCAAAACAGATCCCCAGGGATCCACAAAATCATGGAAATAAGTGTTCTGCTGGTGAATAACATTTGTGTCAAACTGATCAAAATGCTTAGCAGCACAAAACAATCATTAAGAAAGAGCGATATCACTAGGCAAGGCAAAGAAAGACACATTCAATCTCAAGAGCAAAGACTACATTTATGGAAAGAAAACATCATTTAAGGTAAAGACAATCGTTAGGTAAGAGTGATACCGCTAGGCGAGGCAAAGAAAGACGCATTTAATCTCAAGAGCAAAGGGCTACATTTATGGAAAGAAAACATCATTTAAGGTAAAGGTATCATTATTATCAATTAGGTTTTGAAACCAAACAGGCAAAGACAGTCGTAAATGGGCCAGATATAAGAAGGGAAAACAATAAGGATCATGATCTGTCAAATTTTTCAAACATTAATGTAGATCTATTTGTGTGAAAGCCACTGTATTTATCCTTTCTGAAAGAAAAACCCAAGTCCTCAACAAAGATGGAGCACCAAGTGGCACCAAGCACCTCTAGTGATCAAAATCTTTAATATAGCAATACTGAGCAATTCCATTATGCAGAGATCTAGAAATGAATTTACATGCTACCACACACACAAATTATCAGAAAAGATAAAACCGAACCTGCGGAACAGTCGAGGAATTCTCTTGTGCCATTGCATAAGCCGATGATGCTGCATCAACCTCTGGTTCTGAAGGCAAGGCTGCATTCTCAATTTCCACATCCGCTGCATTTTGAGAAACTAATCTAGAATCTGTGCCAACGGCATCTTCCATGCGATCATCTTCGATTGTATCGTTCTGCACTTTCTTACGCCTAAATTGAATTTCCGGCGAACTGTCACTGCAATCAGTGTATGAGTACACAGAAAAATGAGATCCCTTAGTGTGAGATCTTGAACTTCTAGAAGAAGCTTCTGGATGGTCAAAATTCCCCTTTGACAATTTGATTCTTTCCCGGGGTGTCATTTCCTTCGGTAGAAGAAACCTTTCATCGGACCGAGTTACCGGCGGCATACGGGCTTTAGGACTGCCGATCGTTGTGCACGAGGCTGGAACAGATCTCGATCTAGAAAGATTTCGAATACATCCATCCTTCCAACCATCCCTACTACTAATACCTAACGGCTCAACAGATCCTATTGGTCTATGCATGCCGACAAAATTGTCAGTAAATCCTTTGTCATTAACCATGGCATCTGCATTAGCTGGCCTACCTTCCTTTTCAGGCATTGCAAGCATTTCAGCTAGGGTACTGCTCCTACCAACAGCTATCATATCCACAGACTTATTAGTCGTTTTCCACCTTTCAGAGATTCTCGCCCTGGCCTCCTTGCTCACCGGTGACTCGGTTGAGTGAGATGATGAAGGTCTCCGTCCATTACTCCAGTGCATAGAATTTCTAGAAACCAATGATGATGCATCTGATTCATTAGCTGATTCATTATCAGATGAACTCTCATCCCCAGCATATCCTTTAAAACCAGAGGCCTTTGTATGGTGTCTTTCAAGGTTATTTCTCATTTGTCTAGCGATCCTTTTTGCAATTTCTCTAGATTCTCTCAACTTGTATCTTGGAGGTGCAGCATCGTCAGAAACCCTTTCCTTTGCACATGAATCCTCATCCCCTTCTTTGGTACTAGAAAGTTCATGGTGTTCCTCACAATCTGAAAGGAAACCATGGGAACTTTGAGGTGATGAAACAAATCTGGTAGCATTCAGTACTTTCTTGAAGTTCGGTTTCAGCACGACAATCCTCCTAGGAAAAACAGAAGATTCAATTGTCCCCTCTACTTGAATTTCTGGTGACTTCAAATGAGCATTTTCAGCAGAATGCTTATGGTTGGAATGACCATGAGCGTTGTTGTGGTTTTTTCTATGCTTCAACAGAATTACTCTCTTCTTACCACTAGCATCACAGCCTTCATGTTTTAGAGCACTCAACAACTTCATACTCGATATGTGATTAGATGGGAGAGAATCTGGATGCAGTTCATGTAGATGCTTTGTGAACAATGAATCTGGCTCCTCAAGATATTTGAGCAGAAGATCTTGGTTGGACTGTAAATCCTCAATTGCATCATGGTCCTCTTCAGTATCACAAAGTTTGCTATCAGTTGAGAGTCGTCTCATGTCTTGTAATTTCTGCTTAACATACGTCATCTCAGCTTCAGTTAGCTTTGATTTCAAAGGATCCTTCAACGAGTAAAAAATGCTCGCCATTTTTGTCGAGTTCGAAACTTCAAACACACCCTTAAATTCTTGCTCCTCCTTCGAGCTTTTTCTGGATGATCGACGACTACATGATGCAGTACTCTTCTGAGACCTATCTATTGATGTTACTCTCAGTTGATGGCTCTCTTCTGACATATTTGGTTGTTTGCGAGACAGCTGCTGAGGTGGAAGCCCATCAAAGCCCATTAATTTGGCAATAACACCCGGAGATCTTCTTCTGGGTTCAGTTTCTCTAGCCATCTCTTTTGCCAGTAGCTTTTTAATAGGTATTCCAGTTGCTCTATTGGAAGATCTCCAACTGGACTCGCACGCACCCTACAGGAGCCAGATTATTTTGACAGCTGTGAGCATAGAAAACAGAAAAGAAAGTGCAAGAAGAGAAAGATAATGGCATGCCAGGAATAGTTGACAAATCTAGATTTGTATCGAGAAATGAAATCCAAATTTTATGATTCGCAAATTCATAAAAAGAGGCCATTGAACATGTTCGACATAACATATAATCATATTTTAGAATAAAAATGCAAGTTCAATGTAGACAAAGAAGTCATATCAACTAAGCGAGTATCTAAACTTTAAAGCTAATACAAATTTTATGTCGATCGCCACTTACCATTCTTGATTTTTTCCAAATTCATGCATTCATTTCACCTCATAAATTCGAGTTAATTCTTGGGTGCATTGAACCGAATCGTAAGATTCAAGACTGGTTCAGGTGCATTAAGATTCACCCCACAGATTCGAATCGACTTATGGGGGAATCAAAACGAATCGTAGGATTAGTATCATGATTCTGATAACTACGATGCCAAGAAGCATGGAAACGTTGCCACAAACGTTTTTTGGAGCAGGAAACGGCACCCGGAAAGGTTAAAAGGAACGTGAATCCAAGTTCCCAAAACGGAAACAGGAAACATTAGGGTTTAGGAGTTTCTACTCTACCTTAGCCAAAAAAATCATTTCAAATTATGACGTGAATTAAGTCATGCAATGAATATGAAAAAACATGTTAGACCAGCTCACCCAATTATCAGCACTTGTATTACTGTTCTGAGCCATAGAACCAGATGTTGATTTTAGAATAGTTATCTGCCTCTGACCTTGCTGGTTTCCTGAAAACCCATCCATAGCAAACATTAGGGCATTTTTCAAACAAACCATAAGCATAAGGCAGAAGAATGTTAACTCTGAGGAAAGAAACTACAAAGAGTACAATTCCCCCTACCTACTATGGTTGATGAATCTAACAAAAAGATATAGTGAAGATTGGAAGTCAATGAATTGAGCAAAAATTGTGGAAGTTGAGTTAACAGATTGCCTCCAATGACATCAGCAACTAAGAAAACTTTATGTTCTTGATAGTTTTAAATTTCAAATAAAAATGAAGCATTAGCACTAAAGATTTAAGACAGCTGCGACCTAGCGCAGGAAATAGACTTAATTATACCTATAATTATCATTTGAATCATTTCTGCTTGTTTGAAAGAAAAAAGATGCAAACACCATCACTGTAGAAAAAGCAAGAAAGCAATTCAAAAACCTACTTTAACTAAAGCAGAAGCAAAAATAAAAACCTATCTGGTCCTCCACAACGGAAATCATGGAGCAACTAGCATTAAACATGACTCCCCTTTTTGGACCAAAACGAAACATAATTGCATCTATGTACATCATGCCTTCAAATGAAGTTTCTAAAAGCACAGGAGCTCAAACCAAAAATTAACACTAAAAAGCCCTACCTCAATTCGCATAATTGCAGCAACAAGTAATTGAACAAAGGAAATGAGCACCGATGGATTCTAAGGAAGCAGCATTTTTCAACAAAACATACAGAAACCAGAAAAAAAAACATAATTCAACAAAACCAGCAACGCTACCTTCCATTAGCGTAGCAGTGGCGCTCCGATGATCAGTTGAGGTCGATGAAATCGACTTCCTCAACCCAAAATTCTCCATAATCGTTCATAACAATGTACACAGAAAACTCTAAACTTATAAATGGGAGAATTCGGATCGGGAATCACGGGAAGAGACGGGCAGGAGAGATAGAGGAAAGCGACAAGAAAACGATGGACTGTAAACCCTAAATCGTTGAAGCTTATCTAAAAGAGGAAGAAAAAGCCAAAATCAAAGAAACAGAAACTTGAAAACCCACACAAGCCAAGACAGAATCAACCGGACAGCAGCGGTGGAGACATTTCTCCGGCGAGAAGAGAAATCAACGGCGAGGAGAGGAAGAGAAACCGCCGTTGAAATCGAAGCTGAGAATGAATTGGAGCATTCAAATAGCGAAGGACTGACAGCACCACAGCAACTGCGCGGGCTGGTATAGTTGGGGACTAGCCTTCCGACTGTGACTTTACTTCCACGTGTGCATTTCCCGATACCGCCACGTCAGCATTGCTTTACGGCTTTTTCTTCTTAATTTCAAATTTTGTTGAATAAATTCAGAAGAAGTTATGGTTGTTTTGAATTGCAACAGAATATTACAACGCATTGTGGTCTTTTGATTTATGTCATTTTGAGAATTTAGATTGTATTGTTTTGCTTTCATTAATATACATTACATGATTAAAAAAAGAACATTTGTGTTTGCAAAACTATTTGATTGTTTTTGTTGATACACCTGAAAAAGAAAAGCTGGATATAGCAATTGGTCTTTGGTCAAATGTTACACTTTCCAGTGTGTTGGTAAGAGGTTTTGGGTTAGAAACTCAACCTGGATAAAGTAATTATTAAAAAAAAAGTTGGATAATTAGCTTAGTAAAACTCTATTTAAATCTTTTTATATTTTAAGATTTTGTTACCATAAGAGTACAATAGGGATAAATTCTGATATGCTTGATTTGGTATATTCTTTTATGTCTTTCGTTCGGATTTAGTATGTGGCAAATTTGCAGGAGTAAAAAATTAAAATTAAAAGAAAGAATGTAAAAGCTCTAAGGTCCTGTTCTCTTCACC
>CAOJBJ010831065.1:0-11702 GCA_948291685.1 Euphorbia celastroides
TAAGAACGGAAGTTTAGAATGGATGATTACGATTTTCTCTTTATCTACTCTCCCAAACACTCTTGTAATGGGAATTCCTCTGTTAATCGCCATGTACGGCGGCGAATCTGGTAGTCTTATGGTTCAGGTCGTCGTTTTGCAGTGTATTATTTGGTATACTCTTCTTCTGTTTCTTTTCGAGTACAGAGGAGCTAAGATGTTGATAATGGAGCAATTCCCTGAGACGGCGGCGTCCATTGTGTCGTTCAAGGTGGATTCCGATGTCGTTTCGTTAGACGGCCACGATTTCCTCGAGACCGACGCTGAAATCGGAAACGACGGGAAGTTACATGTGACGGTGAGGAAATCGAACGCTTCCCGGCGATCTCTAGGTCCTGGATCTTTCACCGGATTGACTCCTCGGCCGTCGAATCTCACCGGAGCTGAGATTTACAGTTTGAGTTCGACACCGAGAGGTTCCAATTTTAACACCGCCGATTTCTACAATATGATGGGAGTGCAGGGGTTTCCCGGCGGCAGGCTCTCGAATTTCGGGCCGGCGGATATGTACTCTGTTCAATCTTCAAGGGGCCCGACTCCTCGGCCGTCCAATTTCGAAGAAAATTGTGCTCCGACGGCGACAATTTCGTCTCCGAGATTCGGATTTTTCCCGGCGCAGACGGTGCCGACTTCTTATCCTGCGCCGAATCCTGAATTCTCGTCGGTGCCTACAAAAGCCACAAAGAACATTCCACCGCCGGAGCCACAACAACCGCCGCCGCCGCAACAGAGTAACAACAAGGCGAACCACGATGCTAAGGAGCTGCACATGTTCGTTTGGAGCCAAAGCGCCTCGCCGGTCTCCGACGTGTTCGGCGGAAATGATTTCAACGGATCTCAACAATCTGGAAATTCCGATCAAGGAGCGAAAGAGATCAGAATGTTGGTTGCAGATCATCCACAGAATGGGGAAACTGAAGGTATACAATGATTATGTGTTTAATTAGTTATCTTCAATTAATTCAGCTGCTAATTCAACTCTTAAATTGGACTAAATTAAGTTTTATTTGGAAATGCAAAAGCTATTGGACATGCCGGAGAATTTCCCGGTGAAAATTTCAGCTTCAGTGGTAAAGGGGAGGGAGAAGATGAGGACAGAGAGAACAAAGAGGGCGCAACAGGCTCCAGCTCAACCGCCGAGCTCAACCAAAAAGCCGCCGGAGCTCCAGATTCCGGCCTCAACAAACAAATGCCTCCGGCAAGTGTTATGACCCGTCTGATTTTGATCATGGTTTGGAGAAAACTGATCAGAAACCCAAACACATATTCCAGTCTGCTTGGTCTCATCTGGTCTCTAGTTTGTTTCCGGTGAGTGAACACTGTTAATCGGATAAACCAGTTTTTAATTCGAAACATCATGATTGATATATATATAAAATGCATTGGTGATTAATTGCAGGTGGCATGTGGAAATGCCTAAAATAATAAGTCAGTCAATCTCCATACTGTCAGATGCAGGGCTTGGAATGGCTATGTTCAGCTTAGGTGAGCAGTCATTATTCTCATGTAACTATATTTCATGGCTAAAAAAGCACCCCTTTTAATTATTAGCCTTCCGAGTTCAATCTACAGTTATCTTCAGTACTAGAAGTTACATTGAGTTAGGCCAGAAACAGAAGATTAACGGGGAAAAGTGATAGTGTGGGACTTGGGGAAAGTGGCTTTTTGTCGTACAACTAATAGTGGAAATGAATCTCAAATGTGGCATGATTTTGACCACACGGCAAAATTGGGTTTTTATTCTACTTTCAATTAATTGAATCGGTACGTGTTTTTGAACTTTACATTGTTGAAAGTGAAGGTTTGTTCATGGCGTTACAACCGAAGATGATTGCCTGTGGGAACTCGGTAGCAGCTTTTGCTATGGCTGTTCGGTTTCTAACCGGTCCAGCAGTGATGGCTGCTGCCTCTATTGCTATTGGCCTACGTGGCACTCTCCTTCATATTGCTATTGTTCAGGTGAAATTTGAAATCCCCTTCTCAAGAAATACATTAAAAGCTTCGAAAAGTATGTTTAATTAAGTTGTAATTGTGCTGTAATGGAACACAGGCTGCATTACCACAGGGGATTGTTCCTTTTGTGTTTGCCAAAGAGTACAATGTTCATCCCACCATTCTCAGCACTGCGTAAGTAGACATTAATACAGAAAATTCAGCTTAACTACTGCAATTAACGAAGATTTAAATCTGATTTTGTTAACTGTTTCTTAATTTCCAGGGTTATCTTCGGGATGTTAATAGCGTTGCCAATTACACTGGTCTACTATATTCTGCTTGGATTGTGATTGGGTCAAGTTAACAGAATTTTGATTTGGCATAACCCAGCAAAAAGGCAGATGTTGATCCGAAGAAATTTTCCAAAAGGTTCCAAGATTTTTGAATCAAACAATAATCAGATAAAGACACAGTGTATTATTTAGCTTAGACGAAAGCCCTGATATAAGGAAGGTGACCTCATCGAGAGCCAAAGTATAGGCTATGCTGAATATTTGAAGGGAGACATGAAAGAGGAAAAGAAGGCCAAAGCAAATTAGACTTGTAGTTAGATAATCAACTAATTATGTTAATTAAGGGTTAGTGCATGTAAAAAAAAAAGTCTGATTTCAGTATTCGTCGTCTTCTGTCACAAAACGACAATGCAAAAAAGAGTAATGAATTGGAGTTTGGAGGAGAGCAGGATAATAAGGTTATCATAATTGTATTTTTTTTTTTTTTACTTTTAACTTTTATAGTTTTTGCTGTTAGTGTTGGCTTTTGAATTTTGATTGTCCGCAATTATTTGCGTTTGTCGTTTTCACGTAGTTAAATTGTAAAATAATTACTCGTTAAAAGGGTTATTCACTAATAGTGCTAAAACAAAGTGTGCTCTCTGGAAGAAGAAGACATGTTGCATATATATTTATACCGTAGAAAAAACATACAATTATTCCCGAACTCTTTCTTACTCCAGGAAAAGGGGAGGAAAAGTTAATGCATTGATGGAAAAAAGTGAAGTGAGGAAATGGGATCTTTTAAAGCTGATTGTATTGCCACTACTTTTTTGAGTTTTAAAGTCCTTCCACGTGATTCCTTTTTTCTCTGTTATCCCGAAGTTGTAATATATCACTAAGTCTGAATTTGTTTAACAAATTGATGTCCTCTGATTTTTGTAACTATTTTTTTATAGTTCTTTCAACTTTTGAACAGTGTATTAGTGGCTCTCAAACTACTACATAACTTTATTTTTTAAAAGTTAAAGCGAATTATGTGGTCACTTTGAAAATTAAAGGGAGCTACAAAGTATACTCATAGAAATTTGTGAGAGTTATGTAACCACTTTAAAAATTTACGTGAGCAACGGATTTTTGAAAGCAATTTGCATCACCTTATTAATTATAAATGTAATTTTATTTCCCTTTCAAAGCATCCACTTTTACAAACTAAACCATAAATTTTAGTCTAAGGTTCATTAGAAAACGCAGAAGCTTTTGTATGAAGAGGCAACAGAAAAGTAAAAATTGACGTGCGCTTCATGGGTAGAGGACGAGTTAGGCTGTGCTTGCTATGGTGGTGGGTTGGTCAACATTAACAACTTTGGGATATATACTTTTCATTCGATTTATTTTGAAAAAAAAAACAGGAAAGCAAGAAGTGAAAATGATGGCGCATGACGGCCTCTGTCACATTTATATGAGTTTAAACACAGTACAGTCCGTCCAGCAAAATTTTAGTTTACATTTTCAGATAAGTTTAATTTGGGATAGTATATTCAATTTTTAGTAGCACTTTGAGTAGTAATTAGGGCTCGTTTGGTTTATAAAATAGCTATTTCATGTAATAGGAAAAAAATGAATGGAAAAAAAAGGAAACATAGATGAGTGATTCTCCTCCCCTACAATGAGGTTGGTCTTGCCAATACCCGATGGAAGACTGTCTTGATGATTCATGTGTCAACAAGACGCCTAATAAGAATTTGGACCAAATGTAGTTAATCTCGCAATTTTAGACAATAAGTTGGACCTAATTTGAGTACAATTAAGTTCAATTTAATTTATAACTAATAAGTTTAGATAAATTTAGATTTAATAAGTTCAATTTTGTTCAGTTTTAAACTTTTGCAAATAATAATTCATATAATTCATGATTAAAAAAATTGATAATAGTAATAAAAGAGTAATATTAAGTTATATATTGTCTCGCAATACTTGTTCTATTCATCCCCTCCAAAGTGAATCCATCACCTTAACCAAGAAAATAGCATTAACATCGAATGAGTAGTATATTTGTTATGTTTAGTTGTTTTTCAAAAAAAATTGTTATGTTTAGTCAGTAGCCGTTGGTGGACCATTAACCACGAAAGAAGGGTGTAAGCAATTCATTTCACTTGGACACTAAATAACCTTATTTAAGCAATTACAAGTACAAATCAAAAAAATATTAAGATACTTAATTATTTATTCCAAGCAAAACTTGCCACATAGCACCAACATTCTCATAAACAAAATCAAACAATTGTTGAAAATGGAGGGCGTTGTAGCATTTGAAGGGAACATACGCACCCCTAATTTGGCTTTAAAACTCGCGAACCATCTTTGAATTTAACATTCCCCAAACTTGCCCTTTTATCAAAATATTATTATATGTTTATAAAAGCAAACTTTAGCATAAAGACCTTTCTGATCCACGTGTCATAGTATGTTGATTGATTTGCTTTTGTAGTACATTAATTACCTTTTCGGTCCAAATATGTATCCTACAATTCATTGCATTTGCTCTCTCAATACGAATTAATAATCCTTATTGACAAAATTCTACCATTCAAGTGTATTCCGTTCGAATGAAAAGAAAAGAAGTAATCAAAAGCATAATATAAATGAGTAACGTGTATAACATAATTGCTAAACGATTAAGGTGAGGTATTTGATTAAAGTGCAATTGAAGTGGAGGAGATAAGACCAAGATGCCTAATAGAGAGAGAGGGGGTGATGAGTGTTAATGAGTGCATCCAATCTCACGTGGGAATGTAGGCATATCGCAACAAAATGGCCCGTACCCCATCGTGTGTCTAATTCAACCTCATTTTTCCATTTTGCACTTTTTATTTTTTTTTTTATCGTTGTTTTCTTTTGATGAAATTCGAGCCATGTATATATGGTGCTTAAAAAGTTGGACCATTTTTTTGGTAATAAGGGTGACTTTTTTGGTTTCTAATTTATGTCGCGGAAACGAAATTGAATAGATTTAAAGGTGAAAGATCGAATTTATTATGTGCTCATTCAGTTTAATGGGTAGGCTAATTTTTAATTGTAATTAAATGTTGGTTATACTAGCTATGTATAAATGCTGACAAACCTTGGTTCCAAAATAGCTAAATAAGCGTACTAAAGTATTTGTAATTGTTGTACAATTCAAAACATGAAAATTAAGACGGTGAAGCTAATTAGTGAGTAAGTTGTTAAACATTCACGTAGAAATGTCGTCAAATGAGGAAGCAACTAGCTTTGTTAGTAAATGTGATTATGCACAAAACTAATGAAAATTCACCTTTTAGAGAATAATCATGTTGACCAGGGTCATCTCTTGAATTTTGTATGAGTAAACGATGAATTCATTTGGTCTATCGGAAAAAAATGAATTCATTTGAAGTTGCAAATATTAGTTAAGTCCTTGATTACAATTAAAAGTTATTACTAATATAATTCCTTTGACATACAGTTTATTATTTTACTTGCTCTCTCCTTTGATGATGAAAAAATGTGCATTTTTGCACATGGTTTATAGAGAAGTAAACTCAGTGGTGGTGGTCTGGCCAGCAGAAGAGGAGGAGCTCATGGCTCAAGGAACAACACATTGAATCTCACAAAGTTTAAGTTTCTATAAAGTTATAAAGCAAACTCAAAGTCAAAACTATCTATCTATGTATCGTCTGACGAACTACCCTTTTGTGTCAATCCATTTAACCTTTCTTGTGCTTCACTATATAGTTAAAGAAATGAATAAGACTCTATTTGTGCCTCTTCTAACAATGAGTCTAAGAACGGTTGTGCATTTGTGGGAAGCTTTGTTGTAGCTTGAATGAGATTTTTGAATACGAGTCTTGGTGATTAAGACCCTATTCTCTTACGTTTATTGAAACTGAACTGAACTGAATTAAACTTATTAAAACATAAATGAGTAAGTAGTACAAATTCAAATTAATAGTATATATAGTAAAAAAATAGTTATGATATCATTATTACAATAAAATTATTTGAATATGCTGATTTATATTGATATTTTAACAGTCTATATTAAATAAAGAATATACTGGCATTGGTGGAAAATACTTATATCAAGAACTATTTTTTTAAAAAAAAGGTATGAAATAAAATAACAATACATATTAATAAGTATATTTTTCTTATTTTCTACAAAAAAATTCATAGAAGAAATGACTTACTAAAACTGTTAATTTGTTTTTTTTTTTATCTTCGAGATGTGATATATTATCATACTTTTTTCAAAAAATTTCAAACTTTTCTTAATCCTGTATAAACTAGTTTTTGTTTGATTTCTTTCATAAGTTTATGTTTATGTTTAGCATTAGTTATAAGAACAGTAACGGTTTGCAACATGAATGTAAAATAAAGTAAGGAAAAAAAATTAGATATTACTAATAGATGCATAAGCTTAGAAATTTCATGAACACGAAATGATGCTTTTATTTATATTGTTGAATGAGAGAAGGGACAAATATGTAAATATTTGGTGAAAACGCTATATTTCTTACTTATATCACCTCTTTATACAAGTCAATATGATGGACCCAAAAAGAAAGGGCCGAAAAGATCGGCCATGAAAAATGAAAAAGGAGCGCTTTTTGTTTGAGAATTTAATTTAATTTTGACTTTTAATAAAATAGAAGACAAACCTTTTTTATACTATATTATATATAAACATTTAGTATTAGAGTGTACATATTCTAGTTAACTTTATGAAATACTGCACAGTTCTATTGTATTTTTCATTTCCATATAAAAGGACCACTTAAGCCAGCCTTTGGTTTGGTCAATTTTTACAACATTTGGACCATTAAACTCGACAAAACTTTTTAAGAATTATTTTATCATGTGAGCTTTCATTTCATTTAACTCTTTTTCCATTGGGGCTAATATTAATGGAATCAGGAATTATGTGTTTATCCTTTCAATCTTTCTAAAATACGTTTGTATATAATCATTTTCTACCAAAAGGTAGCAAAAAAGAATATTGAAGGACAGATGACTCGTAGATAGATAGAATCAAAACTCTGAGTCAATCAGCATGACAAGATATTATGTAAAGATATGTTGAGAACCAATTCCATCATATAATGTACATAACATACCCCTAAACAACAAATTCAGCTTCACTATTCAGAACTACTTTGAGTTAAATAAAAACTAACAAAATGTAGCTTAATTGATAATGTAGGTTGAACGTGCGAGAGGAGAAAATGTTTCAAATTTCACTAAATACATTTATTAAGAGAAGTGAAGAGCTTTCAAAGTGATAACCCCAAATAAAATTAAATAATAGATCGCTAAAATAACTCAATTTAAATAAATAAAAATAAGTGTAATAATGCGATATTTTCTCATTATACTATATGTTTCTAGTGATTTCGTTACGGTCATTAACTATTCATAGATATATATTTGAAAAAAAAACTATTCATAGATATGATATATAGAGTTCCTTTCAAAGCATAAATGTAGAGACCTTGTTGTTCCCTTCGTAAACCCCAAAATTCTTTTTGTCATCTGTCATCTTTTAACCTAGTAAAATGATGGATTGAAAACTAATCTTTGCATTAAAATGCATATGGTCCCCCCATCTTAATCATATATGCATTTGCATCACGAATGGACGGGGTGTAATATTGCATATCAATCAACCATTATGATAATAGTGGAACATTTGAGAAAACCCTTAATCAGCAGTCATACAACAGCTCTTTGCCGATATACCCCTATATTGTTCCATATTAGTTGAGAAATAAAATGGAAGAAGAAAAAAAAGCAGACATTCTTTAGTTAATTAGTGAAAAAAGATGAAGTTATTCGAATGCTATGAAAATTGACCAAAAAGAAATTGAGGCGCAGAAGTCAATGAATGAAATCCCAATGGACCACATTGCACATAGGTGATGCCAACACAGTAATAATGATAGTAGCAGTAATCGACTAATAGTAATAATAATAACAAACTTGAGATTTTACACAAAAGATGTTTTTGTAATGAATTTTCCAACAAGTGGCATCAAAGTCATGGCTCAATGCTAACTATGTGCATGAAGCATCGTAATGTCCAACAAACAATGGTTTGCTGACTTTGATCACCTGTAATTTGTGACTCTTCCAGTCGGTTATGTAATTAAGGTGTGTCCTCCATAACATAGAGTAAAAAATTTGGTTAGCAAAATGTGTAAACTAGTGGATAATCAATTGAGAGGAGATTGATAGTATTTTAATCAAGGGGAAGATTGCTTGGTGTAGGGTTGTAAAAGAACTAAAATTACTTGCAAGACATCTGTTAACAAAAGTTTGAGGACAATAATGTTCTCGATAGTGTTCAAGAGTTATCCAATTCAACGGTGTTCAATGGTGTTTCATTGACACAATAATATTCTAGAGATATCAAATTCGACGATGTTTAATGGTATTTCTGATGGTTAAATTAATCTGGTGTTTAAAACATCAGAGTTGGAGTTATTCCACAAATAAGTTTCTTTCTTTCAAGAATAAGTTGAGCATTTCATCAACTATATGCACAACTTAAAGGAGAGTATTAGAATATATCTCGTGTATATGCTTTTCTAGGTTATGTAAATTTCATATATTACAATTATTCTTAGTTTATAGAATTAGGATTAACAATCTGTATGTGTGTACTCTTTCTCAATAAGAAGGGTTCCAAGCATTTAATTTAAAGGCGTCTCAAATAATAATAATAATAAAATTTAGATGGATATATAGTGTGAATAAAGGTGGGTGTGGGTCCAAAGTGAAGTGTGAATGGGCACAAGGCCATAACTCATCCATGTGATGTGAGTGTGTTATTATAGGCATTAGTGATTGAAGAAGCCAAATTTAAAGCTGCAACATTGTGTATGTAAATTCAAACGTCGAGTATAATAAAGTTAGATAGCAATCCAATGACTTACTTGCATTCTCATCCACAATCACCTATATATGCCTACAAATTTTTTTGCCTAATTCTATGACTTTTCGCCTATGCTTTTGGAATGCCTCAACTTACACTCTACTTTTGATTCCGATCATTTTGTTCGAGCCTGTCTAAATGGAGAAATCTATAAATAATTTCTCGAACTTCAGAATTTTATTTTCAATTCTAGATAAACTTTATAGCTTAATATTTATAGTTGGGCGCTCCGCATTGTATAGTGTATAACAACAATTTTTACAGACTTGGCGAAATTAGGGAAAATTTGGAAATCAACAAAAAAATGAAAAGTTTAATCTTTTCATATGTATGAAATGGACCCCTAAAGTTAACATCAAATAATTCCATAAGGTACCTTGAAAGGTCCTACATTGTGTGTATTCACTTGTGTACATGTGTATGTATGAATGTACATGTGTATTGGGGAAAAAGTTTTAAACAATGTCTGAAATTGTCCCCAATATTTTTCAGCTTTGCTGCCTTCTGGTATTATTGGTCTTTTATTTCTTTGTGATTTTATTTATTTTAATAAATAAAGGCGTGATAAATAGTTGAAGTATAAAGTAGTTGCACTTCTTTATGAGTTGTGATGATATTGTTGGATAAGATGTCGAATTTGGTACTCATCACTTCATGTTTTTCTTCTTTCATTTGGTTTTCATGGCTGGCATTATTCTTTACTTATTTGAATTTATCTAAATATTCGTTGTTCCATTAAATTTAATCCCACACGTACATGTGGAATATAAAAACAATAACGCATAAATGCAAGGAAAATTTCGAAAAAATTATACTATGTCTTGTAATATATTTCGAAAATATTTAGACTATAACTATATTGTTTTCCATAATATGTTTCATGTAAATATGAATATTGAATCATTCGAGTCTCTCGTGCAATTTTTTTCTTGTTTTGTTTATCTTTATTGTACATACTGTCGTCAATTTTTTTGACATGTAGCCATAAAATATTCTTTGTATTATTATTATATGCAAATCTAGATTCATATTGATATGATCTAATCATTTTGCAAGTTAACTATAGCAAAACTAGAATTCTTATACAATATGTCAGGATTCTATATCTCAAATATTGAGTCAAAATGTAACCATTCTATAGTTCATAAACAAAAATTTCATCAGTTTAGTTTAGTTTTCACGACGACAAACCCATTGTTAGATTCATTGAAGTGTACTCGAGGAATGTGTGACCTGAGTCTTATGTTTTGCAAGAACTATGAACTCAACTAGGAAAAATTCTATTATGGATATTGATATTGGGCGTGGGGTATCCAATTTCTTTTACCAATCTTTCATTTTACATATGTGAGTTGGGATTGCGTCACAATTGCTGTTATTAATAGATGTTCTTACAAAATTTTTACATAAAAATATATTTTGGTCAATAAATTTTAGTTTTTCATATAAATAAATTAAAAATTGTTAAAATTGAATTTTCAAAATTAATATATGTTGTTTATTAGGAATATTTAAAATTGGACTTTTAAGAACAGGATCATGAAAAAAACAATCTTAAATTGACACAATAATTGATATCATATATGTCTTTGTTAGATGAGAATAAATAAACAAGAACAATAGCTAATCCAAAAGTTGGAAATTAAGAAAAAGAAAAGTCATACACAACGGGAGATTGAGAAAAAGAAAAGTCACACACAACCGTAGCCTAAACCACAGACAAGTCCCTTACAGCTGACCTAACATGGGCTTCTTGATTTTGACATTCTGGCCTTTCAATTTTAGCCTCCGATTTTATTTTGGCTAAATGTATAATTACTTAATTAGCCAGCTTGTTTCAAGTTATCAATTAAAACGTTGAATTTTAAAAATTAATAAATAATCATCCAAACTACATCAAAATAACAATGAATCAGCTATATTCCCATGATTATTATTTTTTAGGGATTTCATGCTGACGTAACACTCCCTATAAGACACGTGGATCGAACTTTTAACCATTCGAATTGTACCACGTCAGCATGAAATGACTAAAAGATAAAAGTTACAGAATTATAGCTGATTCGTTATTATTTTGATAAAGTTTTGATCATTATTTGTCAATTTTCAAAATTCAGAGTGTTAATCAATAATTAAGAACAATTTTACAGGACTTATTATGCGTTCGGCCATTATGTTATATCAGCGAAGACAACAACAACATAGAAGCATTATTGTATTGATCGGTTCTTCTACAAAAATGTGCGACACCCCAATAACTTTATATAACCTTGACCTTATTTTAAGTGTATAGGCACTAAACCGAATAAAAAAAAGTTTACTTCTAATGATAGGTAGAAAAACATTTATTTTAACAAGTCCCAAATCGAATATGCAGAGATTAGAGTTTCAAAAATCAACTCATCTCCGGTTTTCCACCCTTACATACAAATCATTTGTTTTCGGGTAGAAAACTTAGCAATAATACTGACTTTTCCTCTATTCTTTTTTTTTAATTTTCT
>CAOJBJ010831631.1:0-12383 GCA_948291685.1 Euphorbia celastroides
GAAGCTTTCAAAGATTAAGATCGAGTTTTTTAAAAAGAAAAAGAAGAATGAGTTTATAATGTGTTCAACCAAACTACTCAGGCTTAATTGTTTAATAGAATTCAAAGGTTCGAGAAGCAATTTCTTTTGAATTTTGACATACTATATTTTATTAATATAATTTGACAAGTTCAAACATTATCTGATTACAAGTAAAATCAACTTTTATTACATTAAAATACGAGTTGTTATTATCTATTATTTTTAAGGTCTTATACTTCTTAACTAGAGAATTTTAGCACTCGTTCATGCTACATAAATCTTCATTTTGTCAATTTAACTTCAACATATATTAGGGGGCTTATTTTTCGAACAAATTCATTGACTTCACTGGTTCTTTTATGGTGTTTCGTTCATCTAAGATTCATTGTTCAAAACAAAAAAATCATACTATTTAGCCATTAATATCGACGGAAAGAACATTTCTGGTTAGGGGTGTTTTTGAGAATGGTCGAAACTTCAAGAGAGGTTTTTGAAGTTATTTCTACTTTTTTTTTCTAAGATATGCAATAGTTACTCATTTAATTTTCCTACTATACAATTTATTACCTTTTTAATTCTTATATAAGAAGTTTATTAATGGAATCTTGATAAAGGAATAAAAATTTAATAAATTGCGTAGCACATTAACCTAACGAGTAACATGTATAAGGATGAAAGAAGTAAATTACAACTTATACAAGGACACCTAAACAATGTGCTTTTGTCATAAATTGACGGAATAAAATGTATTATATCGATGTATTCTTTCATATCTTCCATTTTGATACAAGTTAGTTTCTTCCATTTATTTTTCATTTTCTTCATCCTACAAATACAGCATATTTTGATTGGATGACTATTAAATATTACTCCATCTTTACTTTTCAAATTGTATCCTCAATGTCTTTCTTTTCTATAAATAGAGTACAAAACATTCAAACTAAGCATTAAATGTCAAAAAATATTTATAAGAATGAGATCTAC
This sequence comes from Euphorbia celastroides, assembly GCA_948291685.1. Taxonomy (NCBI): domain Eukaryota; kingdom Viridiplantae; phylum Streptophyta; class Magnoliopsida; order Malpighiales; family Euphorbiaceae; genus Euphorbia; species Euphorbia celastroides. Next base: position 1,006 of record CAOJBJ010831631.1, read on the forward strand.
AACTGTTCTCCTTCTCCTTGCAATTGCAATAACCATTATCGCAGTTGACTGCAACTCAGAAGGTATTTAGCATTTTTCTGTGCGTGTTTCCTTTTCTAGTACCATTTTTGTCCCAATTTAACAAAATTTCTGTCATTAGTTGTTGCTAAGAAGTTGAATAATCGTGATAATTTGTTCAATTAGGGGATGCTCTTTATGCATGGAAAAGGGAACTCGCTGACCCGTACAATGTCCTACAAAGCTGGAACCAAACTTATGTCAACCCATGTACTTGGTTTCATGTCACTTGCAACATCGACAACTCTGTCGTTAGAGTGTATGCTCTCTTTCTTTCTACGATCATCTCACCCCAAAATCTGGGTTGTACATTCATTTCAAATTGTTCTTTAGATGATATTGGTATTGTGGTATTATAACATAGATGTTATATATTGGGTCGGATGTGCAGCTGATATATTAAGTACAATAAAAAGCACACATACGCTTTGGACTCGACTTGAGTTGAATTTCAGTTGTTGGCTCGCTCGCCAAATTATAAATACGTCTACTCAGGATGATTAATCTCTATGTAGTTATTAATATAGACATGGATATTATCATAAACAAAAGATTAAATCTTTACTACAAGAAACATTAAGGCGACAATACAAAATTATTGTATGTTATTGCTACAAGATTGATATGCTTTTAGCTACATAAAATTCTATTAAAATCTGTTTTATTACAATAGGGACCTTGGAAGTGCAGGATTATCAGGACCTCTTGTTCCTCAGCTTGGAATTCTAGTAAATCTCGAATATTTGTAAGCCCTAATCTAATTTATGACTCGTTTAATTTAGTTGTTATTGTTTACTTTTTTTTTTAATTTTTTTGTTGTTACCACTAGCCTTGTTTATCTCGATTTCTAGAGTAGTATATCATAATTGAATACTTAAAACTAAAAATTTCGGAATGACAGAGAGTTATATGACAATAGCTTCAGTGGGATGATTCCATCGGAAATTGGGAACTTAACAAAGCTCATAAGTTTGGATTTGTACCATAATCAACTCAGTGGACCAATCCCATCTTCTCTTTCCAATTTGCATTTATTGAGGTTCATGTAAGTTTTCGATTCAGTTCAGTACAGTAATAAATTTACACTCAGTTCAGTTTATCATGTTGTTCGGTTTCAAACAATATGATCTAGCCCCGTTTTTCTACTATAATTAGAGTTGATTAATGTGATAATTTTGTATGGCAGGAGAATCAATAGCAACAAGTTGAGTGGGTCAATACCATTGGGTATCATTGAACTTGTTATTACTGGAAACTTAAGGATACTGTGAGTCAATTATCCCAACTATATATTTATTTTATTCTATAAGCCTTGTATTTGACCCAAAATCATAGTTAGAATTGCTTAATTTTATTTAGGATAGAAATACTAGCTTAATTTTACTACCACGTTTACGGCTAATTGTTGTTAATAGATGTTGATTGTTGTTCATAATTTTATCCCTCCAATGACATAAATAGTCGTAATCAAATATATATAACTATTGTTTGAAGCCGAAAAGTCAATATGCAATTATTCAATAAGAATACCCGAAACATGGACTAAGAATACACTCTGATTATTTGCTTATGAAAGTAAATTTCATATAATTTTTTTACTTGATTTATCAGGAACGTATCCGACAATTCGTTCAATGGGACTATTCATACTAGTGATCCTAAAGGTAAACTTCTATAATTTTGCACTTGCTTCGAGTTCGATCGTGAGCATAAATAAGTTTGCCAGAAATTTCTTTTTTCGGGGCGGAATGGTGTTTTCTTGTAGTGACATATTCATGAAATATATTTTCGTAACTTGAGAGCTGTTTCTGTAAATTGCAGGGCTTGTCAATACCACAATTATTCAGGATCCTAAAGCTATTGCAAATTGAAGACATTGAAATGGATTCTTGCACTACAACCATATAAAAATAAATAAAATGAAATTGATTAAGATGTTCTATTATGCATTATTGCTGTGATAATAACATCAATAAAATACCTATACTTATTTAGAAAAAGTGTAAGCAATTTCTCTTGTCTCTCATCTGCTGATAAAAATGAAAAGAAAGAAGTATATATCAGTGCCACAAACGTTTATGTAGTAGCATATTGGTATTACACACTAATGTGAAGTGTCAAGTTTTTAAATTATCCATCAAATCTATTGATCTAGATGACAAACTGACGTTTGACTCAGAAATATTTTAGTAAACATCATACGGATATTATGATATCTTAAAGTTTGGTATATGATCATTTTAACTAACAAATTTGCTATTTAATTACTAAATACTTTAGTTAAAATTATGGTATATTGAAGTTCATTACAATTTGGAAAAACAAAACTAATAGTAAAAGCAACAGAATTACGAAAATTATTAAAGACCATAACTAAGTTGAAGGCCTCCGACTTCAAAACTATATAATCACAAGCTTCCATGCAACTAAGTCTATCGGCTAAAAGGAATATTGTTTGAAATGCAAAAATTAACTAATTTAGTATTCATGCAAGGATTTGACCAAATGATTGCAAATATAGTGTAGAGAGATTAAAAGACACTTCAAAGTTGAAATTTAAGAACTTGGACAACTAACAAATAACTAAAAAGATATTGAAATTGAAATGGAGGGAACTAGAGGTAATTGATCATATCCATTATATAATTTCAAAAAAAGAAAAAGGAAAGAGTTCCATATTTCTGCACATTCTCATCTTTCATAATATTCTCAAGCAAATTATAATAATAAATTGCAACACGGTCATAAATGCCATATGCATATCACTCTGCGTAAAAGTCACATTAAATATCATATCATTAACCATGGAATTTTTTCAAATACAAAATTTCTGACAACTATCAAATTAGCTAATAGTCCTCGTAACTATTGCTCAAAACACACACTACAATTGTTTTTTTATAATTTAATATCCCGAGTCTTGTTTCACTTTTGCAGTGATCTCATAATTCGATTTTGAACTTCAAATTTCGGGTACAGTGCTTGCAAATTGTGAACAAATATTAATTCGATCACCTACAGAAAACGACAAGACATATTTCAAGCATTAAAACTTTGACCATCCTGTTTTATAAAGTGCTTTAACTTTATGATCGAAATCATTTGGGCCTTTTAATGCAAAAAGAGCGTCTGGTTATTAAAGCAGTTTTTCTTTTTTAACAGAAAAGACAAAACTTCGGGATTTTAGTTGATTTTGAGGGCAGACAAATAAAATCATTGACATGACCGCTTTTAGACCAATAACAAAATAAAGTGAATATTTTCTTCAAAAACAATTATAGGAAATTGCTCAACTGATGGGATTAAAATGAAACTTATTGGCCAACTTAATGAAAACTTCACTTAACTTATGAAACTAAAATTTATGTGAAATTATTCGAAATTTAACAAGCTTAAAAATTACTTGATATTTATTGAAACTTAATGAACCAAATGCAACTTATTTGAAACTTAGGCCTTGTTCTTTTGGACTGAACTAAACGGAACTAAACTAAATTAAACAGAACTGAAACTGAACAGAAACTTAATGGTGGCAGAACGAAACTTATTAACCCAAAATTTAATGTAAACTTATTGCAACTTAATGATATTAGATATTAGATTCAAATGATTCGATATTTAATAAACTTTATTCTTATTAAAAATTTATTGAAATTGAATGAATCGAATGCAAGTTATTTAAAATTTAATGGAAACTTAATGAATCTGAACTGAACTGAAACTTAATGAGCCTAAACTGAACTAAATGAAAAATAAGTTGAAAAGAGCAGGGCCTTAATAAAACTGAACTGAAACTTAGCGGATCTGAACTGAACCGAAGATTAAGTTGAAAGGAACAAAGCCTAAGGCCCTATCTTTTTTAGACTGAACTGAAACTTAATTGTGGCATAATGAAATTTAATAACGGAAACTTAATGTAAACTTAATGAAACTCGTTGCAAATTAATGAAATTCAATACTAGATTCAAACAAATCAAAATTTAATAAGTTTTATTCTTATTAAAAATTTATTGAAATGGAAACTTGATGAATTTGAACTGAATTGAAATTTAATATGTCTGAATTAAAGTTAACTGAACGAGAAATAAGTTGAAAAAAGAGGACTAAATCTAACTTATTCAAAACTAAAGATATTGACAAAAAGAGCAGAAGAAATGGAAGAAATAATTATTGACCAGATCTAGTCAAAAAAGTAAAAGTACCTGTCCTTTGCCGATAATCTGTTGTGATGAGTTGTTAAAAGGTCCTTTTCTCTGTTCAAGTCTTTATGTCTACTTTTCTAGGTCCAGCAATTGATACCTGCTTCATAATACTTTCAAAGCCTCAAATCTAAATTTGACAAAAGAACTTCAAATTTGAATTCAACTGAAAGCACCTAAAAAGTAACTCACTTTCAGCAATACAGAATGCAAATATCTGGCCGATGCATGCCAAACAATAATTGACTCAAATACAGTAGTTTCTCGAGGACAGAAAATTCTTTACGCAACATACAAAATTTCTTCATTCATAAAATGCCAGCATTATGCCCAAGTGCACATCACGAAAATTAAGAAATGGTTATTCCAAGCAAAATTGATACACGAAATGGTTAGATTTTAATTATTTACAGATCTCTAGCTGTACCGAACATGAGAAAACCCGACTCTTGCATACTCACTTCTCATCACCTAACTTGAATCAAAATTATGACCATCAGAAACCGACGAACGATATCAATGTGCCCCTGCAACATATGCATCAATAAAAATCAGAACAATCTACAAAATTCTACCCGAATGTGACTCGAACTTGGGTTAATGGAGGTACAATTCCAAAAACACCCCTATGCCACAGTCAGCTTTTTTTTACTCTGATAGGATAAAAGGGCCTTTTCTTGTTACGGGTGAATTCCTCGAGACTTTTATTGTGACCCAAAATTCCTCAATCAAAACCCCTTTTGAAAATAACTTAAACCTCAAGGTACTTTTTTGGAGTTTACCCTAAACATCTCGGTTTGTGTTTATGTCCAAAATAACAAATTTGAGGAAATGATAGGCTAATACATGCATTCTTATATTTTTTTTTTTTTTTTTTGCTGAGCATAGTAACCCTATCCTAAAGCCGAAACATAACTCCCTCTTTTTCAGCAATGTTTGAGCAACAACTAATTCAAAAACTGGATAAACAAACAAGAGCATCGGATTCCAAATTACCTCTGACTTGAATAGTCTGATTCACATTCTGAGAGCCAGTTAAGGGGGACCCCAAGTTAGACAATGATATCGGTGTCAAAGGAGGCGATACCATATCTTCAAACACCTCTGCCTTCTGAGTAGCTTCGGGTGACTTAGGGATGCTCATTGCCATTGCTTTAAAACTGCTGTTCGGTATGGATAAACTGCGAGAGAGAACTTGAGAAGGCGTAGGCAATGGAGACGGTCTATTCAAAACCGATGACTTCCGTGTAGTTGGGGTATTGTCACTGCGCCCTATAGGAGCCGAGTGGCCTATCAAAGGCCTGGAGGACTTTGCGGTTGCAATGGCTGGGGGCCTTGGAAGCTCGTGAAGCTCGCTTATTTTGAGTGAGGACACAAAGGTAGGTGACGTTGTTGGGGATACCTTAGGGGTAACTTTTGGAGAGACCTTAGGGGACACTTTTGGAGTCGATGAAAGTAACTGTGGGGTTGGGGTCTGTAGAATAGGTCCAGAGTAGAGTCCAGCAAGTTCAGCCGAAGCGGGTTTTGTAAGCCATGCCTGGCTGGTAAACGGGCCTGAAAAGGATAGTCGCCTCACTTTACGTGATTCAGATGTAGCTCGTGGGTCATTATGTGAAGGGAATGATAGATCAAAGTGAGGAGGTAATTGTAATTTAGCCGTGTCTTTGTTGCTCTCTCTTAGAACTGACTCGGGATTTCTTAGAGTGGGCGCTGGGTGTTTTCTGTCTCCTAGTAATTTCTCAAAACTTCTAGGTGCTAGAGGGGAAGAATGATATATGTTAGGTTCCCCTCCATTCAAAGTTGACTTCAATGTTTTGGGAAGTACGATTGAACCTCCGGAATTTGAGCTTTTTGTATTGGCTGGATTGGGCAAAGGCAATGCATATGTGTTGAATTTTTTTGTTTTCGTCGGCCATGCTTGTTTGCTACCGTCAACTGAATCAAGCTTATTCTCAGCAAAAAGTGGGGCAGATTGACTGACTTTTCTGTTTTCTCCTCGAAAGGAAAAAGATTTTCTGTAGCCAGTCTCTAGGTTTTCCTACAAGTATGTCAAAATAGCATAAATCGCCGCTCAGATAGAGTCAATATACATACAGATACATGAATAAATTCCACTCAAAATTCATACAAATCGTGAATTTCTAAATGCATGTATATGTTTATTATTCTGGTTACCAAATAACAAGAGACCAAGGGGAGACCAAAAAAAAATTCATATAGGCATAGCATCTCTTTTATATAGATCTTATCCAGCAGGTAAGGAAGAAATTGCTCTCAAAGCTGCATACTTTGATTTGAAATCACACACAAGGCATGATAGTTCAGAAAATACGAAGAAGAGAAAAGTTTTCACCTTTGTGGGTTCTACTGTTGCAACGTCAGGGAATGTATCGTCCTTGATGTCCAACTGCACAAATTGTTACATGGTCAGATGAAGTCCTAATGCTAAATTGAAATCACAAAAAAGTGATGGCTCCAGATAATTTCAGTTATTATGGTCAAATGAAATGTAATTGACTTCTGTAAGTGAAAGGTACACTCCTGACAGAAAAAATCAATTTTTTCACATACTCTAACTTCAACAAGTTATACTAAGAGGCAGAATCCTAGACCATGTATAAATAGACCAGTTCCAAACTCAATCCATCAGAGGTGAATATAGCAGTCAAGTCACATTCAACTAAGCATATTCTATTATATTGCCTTCCATAAAACCAGAAACCGAAAAAACACATTCAATATATGATCACACTTGCATTTGGAAGGAAAGGATCAGTTTATTAGTTCCTCCAAGCAGAAACACCCTGAAAATTTTACCTCCATTGACTTTCTCAGAAAAGAAATGTTTCGATCCCTGTAAGTTTGTTTATAGTCAAAACTTAGTTCCCCTTCATCAAGCGCATCACTGAAACTGTCATCATCTTCCTCGTCATCATCATCACTATCATCCCCATCATCCCCATCAACATCTTCAAGTTCATTAAAGTGGTAATCGATATGTTGCTGTTCAGCGACCACTTTCACATGTGGCTCAATATCTTCAAGAGACTTGAGAGCCTTCTTGAAGAAACACAACTGAGCAGCATAATGTCTTGCTGCCTGTGTAAGAAGACTCCGAGATTGTCCTTGTTTTAGGGACTTCAGACGAAAAACAAATAAGGTTGCCTCTTGATCATATTCATCCTGCGCAATCTGCAACTGCTGCTTCGACAAACTCTCTGATTTCCCACTTTTCCCCCGTCCACTTTCTCTTTGTTTCATTGTCATGTACTCGTACACATTTCTGCAAATCAAACAATAGAATGATAACTGGCCATTTGGTGTAGCTTCAGTTGGTGTCATATGATTAGTTCAAACCTTTTCTCATCACATTGTCGCTTCATCTCCTGCATGAGCCACAACAAAAGTAAATAAGCTAGGCACTTCAGTTAGATGCTTAAATAAAAAGGGCAGCCTAGTTCTGGGAAATGCTTGAATAAACAATAATATTCCAGTGAGGTAATATAGCAATCGGGAAATAATGAGCTTACTTTGATAATATAAATAAATCATGAGTTTCTGAAAGTCAATAAAGTTTCAGAAAAGAAAAAAGATGAGATATAAAACACTGGTGCAAACTGGCAATTCTAAAGAAAGAGAGAGAATTGCTCCAGATGTTTAAACAAGTTTCTACATAATGCTAATTTGCTACAGAATGATATCAGAATCATCAGCATTTCCAAAGGTTATGTTCAGGTTTTTAATTCAAAAGAACTCTTTAACTGCCACCTCAGAGCCACATTCATTAACAATCTTTGCCCGCACAATTGAACTATTTTGCAGTTTTCTACGACCAACAAAATCAAATAACAAGTCACTAGAGTTTTTGAATTCAAACCATTCATTTTGACTCTCTAAGAAATGCTAGCTTGTGTATTTATAATGCCAAAGAATCTGAAAAAATAACTTTCATTGCATTGCCACAGCCACAGAAGATTTACACGGACTTTCTGAGTTTCTCACATTAACTTGTTGGATTATCCAATCATAGTATCAAATTCAAGTATCTGTCCAATAATGCACACCCTATATAACTTAAGGTCAAAAGTAGTGAAAATTTTACTGGATAGAAGAATCATTTTAGTAAAGTACATAACAACAAATAAAGACATAGCAACATCAGGATAGAAAACAAATGAACGCATGCTACAGGAAGATCACTTGAATGTTATGCACACGAAACACTTTAAATAGCCATACACTGACTACAAGAGGCAACATAGAATCTTGAAACAAACCTCTACATTTCGAAGTTCATTGAGTAGAGAGTCTGATGGGACAGTAATGGTCTGAAATATGTGGGACCGCTGAAATATTAACCGCACTTCAGTAAATAGCCAACGAGTAAGTATTTACTAATTATACCATATTCAAAACAACGACTCACATAACTATCAACAAGTTTCTGGAGTTCGTACTGCACTTTTCCCAACATCAGCAGCACCTTACCTGCATGAGGGAAAATATATGTGTTAGATTCTGTTTCTACTGCACAACAAGTGAAAATGCATTGACCTTCTATCATATGTACACATGCCAGAAGTTTCAATATCAAACTGCAGAGAGCAGAGAGAGAGAAGCATGTTGACAAAAGATAAAACCTACCGCTTTCTTCATCATCATTCAATGCAGTTTTCTCAAGAAGACAAGCTCCCAAGTCACGCAACGATTCTGAGAATTCTGAAGTAAAATTAAAGTATAATGTTATATAAGTGGCAGATATTCATAATATAGTTGAACTGAAAAGTTCTCTCTTATTTTTCCATCAGATCATATGAGAAAACCTGTTATTCCGTATCAAAGTACTGTATCCAAACATCAAACCAGTTACTATGTCTACAACTACTTGCTAATCTAAACATCAGTCTTCAGTTATTACAGCCACCATAAAAGAAAAATGCATCAAGTAAGACTGGGAAAGTCACAACTTATAACTCATTAATAAAAAAACTGGTCCTTGCAATCCTACTCATATACACTAATGGATATCTGACCAAGCTAAAGAATTCGGATGTGCAGATTCTGGGGAGACATCTTAAGGCAAGAGGATTATCAAGGAAAACAAACAAGAATTCCAAATGTAAGAAACCAGGAATTATACTATGAACTCTCATTCTCATCTGACATGTATAAATAATGTTTTGCTACAAAAGGCAGCAAAAAGAGAAGAATAGTGTGGACAGTAGCATACCAAAGGCGCTATTAGCAGTTGCTGCAGCAGCAGAAAATAAACTATCATAGCAATCTCTCATATCCTCCATATCCTGGTGAGAAAACAAAAGGCACATTTATATCCACGAACTGATCAGAAAATTAATCACAGAAAACAAAAATCCCGCAACATTCAAGCTACCAGCACTATTTACTGCTAGCAATTAAATGAAACACAAACAAAGAACTTCACCAATCATTTCATTCGCTTTTCACATCTTACATTAAACAAACACAACAACAAATCAAACCACGCTACTCAGGTCGCTTTCACAGAGAGTGACAAGCAAAGCACAACCTAAGACAGCAACAAATCGCTCAAAACCGAACCGAAAAAGCAAGAACAAAACAGATTTCACAAACGATTCACCTTAGCGGCATGATCAAGCTCATCAGAAGGAGCGAAATGTCGGAGATCTCTCCGGTCCTTGTGATGGGCATGGCGAAACGCCAAACCGCGCAATTTCCGAAACGAGGTCTTCATCTCCGTTCTCCCCGCCCTAGCTCCCTCACCGCAATAGCCGATCCAACACGGCACAAATATCCAAAAAAACACCGAAAAAGCGAAGAAATCGAGAGAAATCACAGAACGAAGAAATGAATTGAAGAGGAAAATCTGGAATTGGAAGCAGAGTGTTGAAGCTGTGCGTGCTGGCTTCGTAATTTAAATCTAGGCTTTTTTTTTTTTATTTTTGTCTTTGTCTTTGATTTTAGTTTTTATATTATCAAATGAAAAAAGGTAATGACGTGTTTGGCGAGTGGTCAAATAGTCAGCGCATTTTTCGTGTAAAATTCAATTCCTCTCTTTTGCCATTAAACTGTGATCATTACTTACTATACTTTTGGCTTTTACCTTTCTTACTTTCCTTTCATACACTATTAATCATTTTCAAGTTAATTATAATTAATTAGTACGACTATTCTTCTGAAAAATTTTGTTAGATCAATTTATTGAGGTGGTGAATTTAAGTCATTTATACAAATTATATAATATGCACAATGAGACCAGTTACATTTTAATCCTTTACAGCTGAATTCAAAGCTCGATTCATTTTTATATACTTAGAATGTGTTGTCATTAGATACACTTTATAAATATCATAAAAATACATTTCCAAAAATCAAATGGTAGCAAATAGTAATAATAATGGTAAGTGATTGAATAATGAATAAATGATTGTCCTTTAAAAAAATATAGGAATATATGGAATTTTTTTCTAACATGTAAAAAGAACAGAATATTTGACATGTAATGCACACAACATAATTAATTACAGGAGAAAGATCTCAATTTTGTCCTTCTATCATGATTTTCTCAACATAATTGGCCCATACATCCAGGGTTATAAGCATAATTACATGCAATAATATATTTATATTTTTATCACGATAGAAAGTCCAATGTATCTTTGCAACCATCTTATTCAAATATAATTAAAGATTGATCAAATAGGTTAAAACCACCAAATTTATATGCTAGGTACAACAAATATGGATTTGTATGGTTTGATACTGCTCTCATTGCCAATAAAAATAATAGTGAATACTATCTTGTAAAATTAAGTGATGTTTTGCTAATCATTTAATTTGGAAATGGATTTGTATCTCATCACTTACAATATGTATTTCAGTTAGCAACAATAAAAAAATAGACACATTAAATAAAATCTAGATTTAAATTCTACTGAATGCTTCTATTCTGATTGATACAATTGTTACAATCAAATTTTAAATGATGTTGATGGTTGTTAAGTACTGCAGATAAATATTTTTAAAAATAAACAACATAACGACTTTTATGTAATAAGATACATACAAAGACTATATAAGTTAGGTTGTTTAATCCAAAATTTAATTAGAATTATTCAAAAG
>CAOJBJ010831941.1:0-11104 GCA_948291685.1 Euphorbia celastroides
TTCTTACTCTTCCTTTTAAGGACATCTCTCCGTCCGGATTCAGTATCCGCTTGGAGCATCACGACCGTGCCAAGGGCACCTTGTTGCTCTTCCTTCTGAGGACATCTCTCCGTCCGGATTCACTGTCCGCCTTGAGCATCATGACCATGCCGAGGGCACCTTGTTGCTCTTCCTTCTGAGGACATCTCTCCGTCCGGATTCACTGTCCGCTTGGAGCATCATGATCGTGCAGAGGATACCTTTTTGCTCTTCCTTTCGAGGACATCTCTCCATCCGGATTCATTGACCGCCCGGAGGTCTCGTGTTGTCCGGCCGGTTCATTGGCTGTGGAGGTTATCAAAACTCTACTCTAGACTAATTAACACGTGTTAAAGGAGTGAATGACTTTTAGTGATAATATAAAATTTAAATTGTTTTAAAATATTCTGCTGGTACTCAGCAAGACAAAGGTCTTGTTGACGTAACTTCTTCATTGAATGAGCAAGTCAATCAGCGAAGCTGTTCCCGCTGATGGTCAGGTTAAGTGAGCAGTTGATGATTAAATGTAAAGAAAACAAATTTAAAGAGGTAAAGATAACAAGATTCTACACTTAGTGATTTTTATCCTGGTTCAGCAGTCTGTGCCTACATTTAGTCCCCGGATACCCTCTCCGAGATTAAATCCACTAGTGACTCCTTATCGGCGGAGAAGCCTTCTTGCAGAGTTGTACCAGTTACAGAGTTCCCTCTTCCACAACCTAAACTCTAACCAATGATCAGATACCCTCTCCAATCAGTCTACTCTGTGTTTGAAAGAAAATGATTTTCGGAAACACAGTTGAAAGCTTTTTCGAAAATTACTTAAGCTTTGATTTCGGCAAAATTTCGGCGTAGGTAATTTTCTTGGTCATTTTTGCCTTCAAGTCTTCACCTTTTTATAGTTGAATTTTGAAAGTAGCCGTTGTGGTCTTCTAACGGTTGGAATTGTTAATCTGCGATTAGTAACTTAGTCGTTTAGACACATAGCTCTCTTTAACCCAAAGTTAGCGTTTGATGAAAACTTCTTCGACAATCCGTTGGTTTGAATTCGAGGAGTTTTAGGTTGCTGTCGCAATTTGATTGGCTCTGCACGATTTCTGGCAGTAGGTAATGCGCGTCGCGGTGTCAGACGTGCGCCTTTGTCCTTTTCCTGAATCTCGTCATACTTTGTCAGATTCGCCTTTTTGTCGGAATTGGTTAGCTGTCAATAAGACAAACTAACTTTTTGGGTTGACCAAGGATTCCTCGATTTACGCTTTATCTAATCAACGCCAAGTTCCATCAATGAACTTCTCTATTTGCTAGTCCGCGAGACTTCATTCGCTGAGCAACCTTGAGCCAGAGGAAAACTTTAACCTTCAGCGAGCTGGGACGTCAGCGGACTTCGGTCATCAGTGAGACTAATCCAACAGATAGATTTAAGTACTCATACTAAGTAATGAAATGTATCTTTCAAATAAGCAAAGATCTTAATTTCCAAATAAAATTATGAATTTATGATTTGTAGAAGAAAATTCATAGTAGAATAAGGTGATTACAAAACGAAAGTACATCAAACCTTAATATACCATTTTTATAAAAACGAAACTCAATTTATGTCTAGAAAAATATTGCTGTGGTCAAATATTTTTTCGATGATATAAATTATATTCGCAAGATTTGTGGTTGAGATAATACTTAGATATGTTTGGGGCTGTTTTCTCAAAAATTTCATTTTGAAGTTTTCTCTTAAAACAATAAATTATAGTTTTGAGAAATTTATTTTAACAGTTCTCAAATTTTTTATATAAAGAATCAAAATACATTATTAAAATTGAGAAAATGATGATATATGAAAAGTTTATGATAACAACCTTTAAAAACAAAGATTCTGATAACAATAACAAACAGACCTTTATTATATTCACAAAGTTTTCGGACGAAATAAGGTTTTTCCTGTTTGATGTTGAAAATTAAATCCCTTGATTCACGTACGCAACATTAACACACAAGTTTGACTTTCATTTTTTAATGAGGTAAATTATAAGTGGGCTTGCGCCGTTTGATTTTTCTTTTAAATCTTTATCTTTCACCTTTCACCAGGACCATCTTACGGCGGAAAGTAATTCTTTCCCCACATATCCCTTAAATAATTAATATTCAATGCCTTCACCCTACAAAGATTTAAAATTTAGTTTAAATATCTCTGAAGTCTTAACCCATTTTGAAACTTTTTCTAGCAGTAAATTATAAATTTTAGAAAATGGTTTTGAGAGTTCTCAATTTATCAGTATAAAAGTTTGAAATGTGTTTTTTAAATTTAAAGTATGATGTTACATAAAAAATTCGTAATACTTACTCTTAGAAACAACATCTTTGATAGTAACGACAAATAAGCCTTTAATCAAGTTTTAAATTGGAGTCTTGTGATGAAAAAAGTGTTTTATTGTGATATTTAATCATTGGTGAAGGTTATGGTAACTTTGTTTTTTTCTTACTTTATCACTATCACCATTGGATTGAATATCATCTCACTAATTAAATAGTGATGAAGGACAAAGTAAGATTAATTTTGAAAAAAACAATCACCATAGAATATGTCTTAACGATCACGCAACTGGGAGTAAATTTAAATATAGTCAAGATATATTTACAATGACTTGAGTGGAAAACAATATATTTAAATCATATGCAAAATATTCTTTTCTTGAAATGCATGTCACCTTATCCATCATATGAGGGCGAGCAACGGCAATTTTACAGTAAAAAAAAGTCAAATATGCGAATTACTTTGATTATACCCATAGAATTTTGGGTTGAATTCATATTTTTACAGTCACTGCAAATTTGAGGATCTATACATCGAAGACTTCACTTTCTAACCCAACTTCTTTCGCAATTGTGGCTTGTGAAGTTAATTATCTTACTAATTGTATTTATACTTTAGACAATTTCAATAGAGTGACAATTTTTTTGTTGTTCTTGAATTATTTATATGTATAAGGCATCAAAGGTGTCGAGTGGTGGATGGACTCTATCACCGGTCGAGAATTGTAATATATCGAGTAATTTCGGTCCAATGCTCTATTGGTACACAATGACAATGTTAAAATGCTTTTATTCTATTTGGCATTCTGACATAGTCATTTTCTATGTCGAGTTTCTTTGTTACTTTGTATGTATTCGCTTTTAGATCAAATCCGCATAGCTAATACAAATATGGGAATGACAAAGCAACGGTTACTTTATTATTTTTCTATGTATCTGCTCGACAATAAATCTCGTCCATGAAAAAAGTTATCAACTTAGCCCTGATAAATTAATGTGAAAAGTTAATATACATTGAATAAAGTCAAAATTTATTATTTTGTGAAAAAATTAAGAATTTTTGAAACAAAAACTTAAAAAGGACAATCGCAAATAGTCCAAAGTAACAGTAGGAAAACAATAGAAATGTTGCTCTAAATTGGAGAGCATGAGTTGTCAATTTCTAATGTTGAAATTATTAAATGAAAATGACATAAATTGAGAAAATCGAAATAAATAAAATACTATGAATAGAATAAAATAGAATAGAATTGAATTATTGATAGGTGAAGAAGTTAGTGAGGTTAAACCATGCCAAGTGCCCATTTCCAACCCCTCCATTTAAGGCTCTTTCAATTTCAATAGTATTTGTTTCCTTTTCAATTACTCAATGTTTGGTTCTCTTATTTAAAGCTTTGTAAATACATTAAAAGCCATTTGTTTTTTTTTCTTTTAGGTATCAAATATAACATATAAATGTTTGTGATAACAAAAGAGAGAAATAGATCGTCAAGATCCAAGCTAAGATAACTCTAAGCGAGCCCGGGTCTAGACACTACTCTACGGGCCCCCGAGCTCACCGCTAAAAGGCTAACCACCTCGTGGAGGAAAGTCAACCCAGTAGCGACAAAGATATAAAGTACAAACCGTGCCAAGCGACAATACTGTCACAGTCGTACAAAGAGTCAGTAGTACAGCGTGACGTGGCCCGACAAATGCAAGGGAAATGTCAGGCCGTGCCAAAACCCCATCATTGCAGGCGTCATGTCACAACTGGTTCCCCCGAGCCTCTCCAAGCTCCCTATATAAAGGCAGCTTAACGAGAAACAATGTTAAATTTTTCTCCACACTTTCACTACACCATCTTTACCTTATCCCGAGTCTTACTTAACCATCAGAGAGGTCTTGCTGGTAAAACGGTCGGCCCTTCTGACGGTTTCTCTGTCTTACAGCTGTTAAGGAGACTTGGATATTGGATTCATGATATCAGTTAGGTAAAAGATTCATCAACAATTACATAAATTATCAATAGCAATTAGCTAAACAAACCCTTAAAAACAGTCATTGCTCGGTTTTTTCTAGAACGAAAATAACTTCAACCCTTTCGAAAGAGAGGCTTATTTAATACCACAGTTGGTAAAACCACGTGTATCAACTTTCAATTTCGAGTTGCACGTCTTATAAAAAAACAATAAAAAAACTACATGAGGGAAACTAAAGTGCTCAAATTATCCAAATTAAATTCAAATACTTTTTTAAAAAAATGGTATCTTATTTTTTCATTCCATTTAGTAGATTTTTGCCTCAACCACGTTTTGACTTAGGTTGTCTAGTACCTATCATGTTCGAATCTTTTAGTGAAAATTTTTACATTCGCAATACTCAAGTTGGAAGAGATGCTGAAAGTTTTATGGGTGCGTTACTTTATATCGTAATGTATAAAGTAAATCAGGTTTAGTATTAATGCATAAATAATTACAAACACAATGGATTAGAGTGGGATATGCGAAAAGTAAATCAGGTTTAGCATTAATGCATAAATAATTACAAACACAATGAAATTACCGTCAGATTAAGGTAAAAATTTGATTGCTTAGAAAGTCGCTATCATGAGTTAGTGACTTCACTTATATTCCAACTTCATTATTTTTTAAGAAATTTTTTTGTTACTAACCCATGTTTTAGGGGGCTGTTTCATTTTATTCCAACATAATTATGAGGTTTTTTTAAATTTACTTTTCTTATAACCCAATTTGTAGTATTAAATCAATTTTTTGGTCTGACGTGACAGAATAGACAAATTTTGTGTATATTTACTCCTAAACCTAGGATATGCTTTTTTGGAAAAAGTATTGCTGTCATTTTCATGAATGCATATTCGTTTAGTGGGTTTTGTTTTCTTTATTTTATTATTACTCGAGGAGATTAAAATTCCCAAAAAGTATTTTTTAATTAATAGTTTTTTTAGTTAATTTCAAAAATCACTTTTGAGATTTAACGTTTTCTCTAAAACATTCTTGAAATTTTTTTTTCTAAAAAACAATCCTGATGTTTTGAAACGTTAAATAATTTTTTTTAGTTAATTTCAAAAACATTCTTGAAGTTTTTTTTTTCTCAAAAACACCCATGATGTTTTGAAACCTTATCAAAAATATATTTTTCCATCCAAGGGGTGTTAAATGATGACGTGGTAAGGGATAAAATTGTCAATCTCTACAGTTTAATCCAAATAACCCATTTACCCAAACCCACTTAACCCAATAACCCAAATAATCACCAAAACCCTAACCCAGAATCTAACCCTAACCCCATTTCCCTTACTGCCGGCGTCGTCGCCGGAAAATCGCGAGTCCGGTGACGGCATCAAAACCGACGGTGAACTCACGTTTCCGGTCTCTCTCTCCGGCGATGCCCGTCCTCTCTCTCCTCCCCAGCACTGACCAAAACCGACAGCAAAAATCCAATCAAAAACTCGTCGTCGGCCTAAATCCTGACATCATTCTTCGGTGACATAAACCAGTCCCTCTCACCGTACTCTTGTCAGTCCCTCTCATCGGATCTCAAACAAGATTTAGGCGCCTCCCTTCCTCCCTTGTCGGAAAATCGAAAATCCAGACCACAAAACTCCTCCTCATCCATCACCCGACGACACAGCCACCGCCCTCAAATCCCCTCAACAACCAACACCCCCAAATCCCTAAATTCCCTAACATATCCAAAACGCCATATAGCCCCAAAAACACCAGATCCCTAACAAACATAAATCTAGAAATTGAAAACTTACAATTTGATTCGAAGAGAGAGAAATAGGATCTGAGATTCGACGGGATCTATATGGTCCGTTTTGAAGAGAAAGACGGTGAAGGGATCAAGTTTACTGGCGGGATTAGGTGCTTCCGGCGAGATCATGTTCGAATCGCAGACCTGAACCGACGAGATAAGGTTTACCAGCGAGATTAGGGGCTTTCAGGTTTCGATTTTGGGGGTTTCGTCGGTGAACGACCGAATCTGAGGCTTTCGGTGGTTTTCTGACAGTTTGTTGCGATTTCCCGACGACACTTTGGTGACGGCGCCGGCACCGGCGACGGTGGTGAGTGGGCATATTACCGGCAATGAAGGGAGTTGAATAGTTTAGAGTGAGGTAATGGGTTAGTGGGTTGGGTAAAGGGTTAGGGTAGTGGGTAAGTGGGTAATTGAATTAAAAAATGAGTTTTTCCATTTTACCTTTATGCCACGTCACCACTTAACACCTGTTAAATGAAAAATTCCTCTTTTGATAACGTTTCAAAACATCAGGGGTGCTTTTAAGAAAAAAAAAGACCTCAAGAGTGTTTTAGAGATAACGTCAAACTTCAAAGGTGGTTTTTAAAGTTAATCCTAGTTTTTTTAAGGGGTAGTTGCAGTATTCACTATAATTTGTATATAATTAAATATATTTTTCTGATTCAAAAAGCTCCATCTCCGGCCACCGTTTCTAACTCTTCGGCAATATTTTCAGGTTCTCTTCCGACGTAATCCTCACATTTACCACCTAAGCTTTGCTGGGAAATACTGCCAAAATATCATAGATTTTATATAAGTAAACCAAATATGTTAAATAATTAATTGAATTTATTTAGTTAACAACATTAATTAATCAATCATAGGATACCTTGTCAATGAGTGATTGATAATATGGTTTGACGTCATCCACGTCAACAAGAACTTTGCTTTTGCTGTAAAGGTCATACTTGCTGCAAAATATTAATGGATTTTGTCAACTTTACATAAAAAATAAAGAAAGAAAATTATGTAGAGAGTCGGGTTATTAACACGGGTATTGAACACTCGACATAAGCTCCCTGTGTTATCATATTGAGAAATTTTTTTACATTGAGAATTTGGAATTTACGTCGAAACTATTTTAATGAGACTCCAAATAGAAAATTACTTAAAAATGTGGAGCCACTTTAAGTTCACCTCATCCTCCTTGTTCATAAGGTGCTTGTATGCTCCTCCAGTGTGAAGAGCTGGTTAATTAATTACCGTTTTTAGAAAAATAGCATTAGTAATTCAATAATTAAATTGACAAAAAGAGTCAAGCATTTAATGGTAAAAGAAACTTACGATACAAAGAATGAAATCGGACAATGAACAATGCAGCCGGTGGAAGAATTGTTCCATTTTCCTTGGCAACCTTCAAATGTGAATTTGTTAAGGTTAATTTTGATTTATTAAGGATAATTTTATGAAAAAAAAAACTCAATTAATTTTTGTTCTCGTTAGTGTTATGTACCATGTACATGTAGTCATCGTGTCCCCATGAAATTTTCACTTGATCCAAACCACATCCTTCCTCATAAATGGATTATTCGGATCGTGATTCTGCTCGAAATACTAATAATACAAAACAAAAATAAAGATATTTAATACTTATTAATAGACATTACATTAATATTTTTTAAATGTTTTCTACAATTCAAAAGTGTTTGTTGCGTTCTTTTTTATGTCATTACACTTTTCTTTTAGAAAAACGGGTAGAAAACAAGAAAGAGCAAACTCATACTCATCCTAGTAGATGAATCGAGTGAGCGATGGACAACTTTTTTCTACCATCGTATTACAATTACAACTTCTTTCAGGGACGAAAAAGTTATCATCAACAACAAACAACTATCAACAATAGTTAATAAATAATGTAACCGTTAATAAATTTGTGACTTAATATATTTTTTCATTATAAAGTGTATATATACCTTGTGATGAATGTTAGCTTCATCAAAAGCACATCCAAGAGGGAATGTGTCTCCTACAACAGCCCATTGAGGAAGCTTTCCAAATTGGGGGAGAGTATGAACCTTTCCAAGATCTTTCAAAAACAAAAGAAAAACCATTAGCTTACATTTACATCAAAATCAAACCACCAAGATTGCTAATAGATACTTCTAATTTATTGCATCCTCCAACTTATACTCAAAAACTTGTTGTCTCCCTCAACTTTTAAAGTGACCCCGTAAGAACTTTAACTTTATAAAATTGTGCCAGTTTACTCCTTTGATGTCATATGGTTGATTTAACTTTTCAAAGATATCAGTTTTTTCATTTTTATCTCTCCAACTGACATGTGGCACTAACAGCTTTGTTTGGCTCACTTTTCGAAAGTTAAAGCCACTTTCAAAGTTAGAGGGAGACAGTGGTATTTTGTCATTAAAAATATCTAAATGAAACTCGTATCGAGAATTCAGTATATACCATGGATAAGAGCAGTCAAATGCAGCCAATCTTCATTAGGATAATCTTTCCTGATAGCCTCAGCAGATTGAAGCAAATGCTGAATTTGAGGCTCATCAAATCAGGATCACTTTCATCTACAACTTCATTGAGAAGCTCACAGCATTCCCAAATGCTCATCTCTGCCTTATCCAATTTCTCGTACTCTGCTCTCACTTTGCACACCTGAAATTTCCACATCAATTAATCATCATTTCCGATTCAAAGCACCAATCAACCGAACAAGATTTGAGAACAAAAAAGCCTAAAATCGCTCACAAAATCATATGTCTGGTTAATGTGCTGCTGCCTGTAAAATTCCTGCACCGATTTCTGCCTCTCGCTCTCGGCATTATAATCCCTAAATCCGATTTCGTTTCAAAATTAGCCAAACAGCGGGAAATTTGAATTTGAATTCAAATCGATAAATCAAACCTGAAGGAATTCCCAAACGCGTTGATTTCAGGAGCATCAAATCCTTCATTTACAGGCTCCGGAACTTCAAATCCGCCATCGAGCACCAATTCCCTAACATCATCCGTACATTTCTGATCCTCGACTCGAATCCCTAAGTCAATCAATCAAATCAAACAAAATTCAAAGTCGAATCAAATCAACATTTCACAATCTTCGATTCAAAATCAGATAAAAAGAACAGAGAAATCAACGAATTCCGTACCGAGCTCGGGCTGGCTAATGAGGATCGTCATTTTACTAACTAAACGAGAGAAATAGCAAACGAGAGAGACGATACTGAAAAAGGAAACAATGGCTCTGACAATTTGATTCGAAGAAATTGGGGAGTATTTATACTGCGCTAAAATGAGTCCTTAACTGTTATTTTGGAACTTTTGAGTCCTCAACAGAAAATCTTTTGTTTTCATTTGCGTCCGAAAAGCGCGTGTGCTATTTTAATCAACGTTAAAATCTCCCGCCAGCTGTTTTAGTTCAGGATATATCAAAGCGCGTGGTTTTCACGGTCTAATGTAAGGTTGCCACGTTTCGTGTTCGGAAGAAAATTTTTATTGTTTTGGATATGCGTTTGAATCCTTTAAATGAACAAATTGGTTGCTATAAAAACTTTTTTTTTTTGTCTAAAAATCTTACGTGGTAGTTGATGGGGTCCTTAAATGTTGGAAAGGATAATATTGGTGAAGTGGTAATAATAAATTAATGAAAGGGTAAATATAGAGTTTGTTTGGTATTGGTGTTAAAGTTATTGTCTTTAACAGTTAGTCTTACAAATTTTTTATATAATTTTATTTTTTGGATTTGGATAATGCATTTTAATTTTTTATAGCAAAAAGTCGAGAACTGTCAAAACAGTTTTCTCAAAATTATAATCTACTATTTTTAAAGAAAACTTCAAAATAAAACTTAAAAAAAATAATAATTTAAAAAAACAATCCTAAACAAATTTATATAATCATAATGGATAACTTTGTTTTTATACAACAAAATAATGATTTTTCTACGGTTGGTTTTCGAAAAATAATGTTTATTTATAATTAATAAATTAATTATAGAAACGCCTGTACGTGAGTAGTGTAATAAGAGATTTCTTTTGTCTGTCCCTTTCATTTGATTGAGTTGTTATCATTTTGCATCTGTTGTTTATTTATGTTGATATTTATTAGTTCTTCGTCTTACTGATACTTTTTTTAAATAAATATCTAAATACATGTTATTAAATACTTACAACTATTATAATTAATATCTAAAAATTAAAATAAAATGGCCTTATCAAATATCGTTTGAGTGTTTCGTCATAATTGATTTTAGATGTATGTAGACTATAAGTTTTTTTCCTTTTTTTTTTTGAAAAGTGACTATAAGTATTGATAACAAAAATAGTTAGCTATAAAAGTTAAACCAAAAGAGCTGCTAATAATTCAGTAACAATTATTCAAACCAGAAATTATCTTATGTTGATTTGATTTGAAGAATATAATAACAAATCATCGTGTTATTTTAGGTGGAAATGATACTCATATAAACTCAGTCATGATTTGCACTTCATTTATAGTCAAAGCACCAAACCTAATTTGTAGAGAAAGGTTGCTTTTTCATTTCAAAATCTCATCTCTAGATTTTCATTTTACATTTAGGCCAATTTTATATTAATTTTTAAGGCTTTAATTTCAAAAATAAAAAAAATCCTTGTATACTTTTAACAGAACAACAAATTTTAACTCCAAATTGATTTTACGTTTTAAAGTTTGCCTTGAATGAGGAAGAACAAGTTATAAATAAATATTAAATTTATCCTACGTGGAAATGGATAAGATTTCTACAAGTAGGAAATTAAATAGTAAACTTTTTGTATTAAATACACATCTGTTTATGTACATGTAATTAAGAGGTGGACAAGTTTATGAAATTTGCAAGCAATGATTCGAATTTGTACCTAATTAAGTTCTAAAAATTCAAAGGACCAAATCTCGAAATTTAAAAAAATATAATCAAAATAAAAATATGTAGGCTGACTCAGCTACAACGTGGACATTCTATCCAATGTCCAAAATGTTTGCTGGCTACGACGTCGGATTTA